>CM021100.1:56978621-57032376 GCA_007115665.2 Sequoiadendron giganteum | reverse complement strand
GAGAGAGAGAGATAGAGGGAGAGAGGGAGGGAGAGAGATAGAGGGATATAATATTTAAATATTTAATAAATTAGTAATATTAATTAGTTATATAATATTTTTTATATTAACTTAATATATATATATATATAAATATTTATACATTAACTAGAATATATAAATATTATACATCATACTATAATATGTTATATATTATACATAATTCCTTAAGAGATTATCATAAATTATAAATTATATATTGAATTCTAAACTATATTGTATATTCTCAACTAGATATATTAAAATAAACTATAAATTATTTATTGTAATTTTTTATATTATATATTAAAAACTATATTAGATTTTTTAAAATTATATATAAAATAAATCAGATATCTGATTTGAAAATTTCAATTTTTTAAATCATTTATTAAAAACTATATTAGATTTTTTTAAATTAAATACAAAAAAAATAGATATTCGATATGTCTGACACAAAACCTACTACCTAGGGATTAGCCTCGAGTTTGCTTCGGAATTTGGCTAGGACATGCCAATCCTAAGAAGTCAACACAACAAACGTGTTTAACAGCTTACCTTGTTTTTCTAGACTTCGCCCATGTGGCTAATGATTTTTTTTTTACCCTAAATTGATGAAACGAAAAGGGTTTTTAAAGGAGATTCTCAACTTTCTACCAATATAAATTATTCTTTATTTTGAATTAAATAAATAATTATTATTCATTTTCTATTTGAATTACGACTAAAGTCTTGATTGATAGGCTGATTGAAAAAAATCTATATCTTTCAAACCGTATAACATTTTTTGAATCCAAAAAATGCGTCACATTCTATGCTTTGCATACTATTGTATTAAAAAAAAAAAAAAATGAATTTCATGAAGTTTTGACCAAGTTAAGGTGGTCAGACATACGAGTTTTTATATTTTTTTAAATTTATAATAAAAAATTCATAATTAATTATTTACTTGGAAAAAAAATACAAAAAAATATGTGTCACATCGTGACATGAGTCCTCTACTTATATTTAAAATTTTATAAATAAATATTATGATTTTATTATGGTTAGGGTGGTCAGACAGGCACCTACTTTTTATTTTTTCCCTGAAATTTTAGTACTACTGCATTGAAATTTCAAATTTTCACCAAATAGATTTTTTTTTTACAAAAATTAACCTAGTAGTTTAGAAACTACATTCAATTTACCACAAATTCTATTCTTACATATTTTTGAAATAATATAGATAACTTATTCAAATTTTTATGTCAAGTTGCCCAACTCTGATTTTCTGAATTTTCATTGCCACTTAAGGACCTATTTTTTCCATGATGTTCCTGCACATACCCTCTAGGAATTAGGTCCATCTGATGACTAATATTTCTCACTAGAGGAAAACCATCAGGTACATTATCTAGTACAATATCTTGAAACTCATCCAATAAATTTGAAACCTCTACAAGTATCTCTTTATCATCTTCTCTATCAAATTTATGAATCAAACCATAACACATATGTTTGTGCTTCATACCCTAAAAAATTTCTCCCATCAACCAAATAGATTCTTGCATTACTACATAGTTTTTCATCTGCCTCTTTCAAGGGCTTCAACTTATGATGAACTATATCCTTTTCCAAAGAATAGGTGTTGGCATGTCCATCATGTACCACCCACTAATCAAACTACCAAAATCTCTCTAACAACATATGACAAACATCCATAGGCATAATATCACATAGTACCTCATCATGATAATTTCCAATCTTGAAATTTACCAAACATTGTTCATTTACCAAAGCTTTATGGCCCTTCTGTAACCAAGCAATCCAATATGGATTTAGATGCTTTTTTCTCTTCAATGAAAACTTACTAACCATCTCTTTTGAAACAAGGTTATTAGTACTACCTCCATCAATAATCACACTACAAACTTTACCTTCACACTTACGCCTTGTATGAAACAGATTCTTCCTTTCAGTTGGTTCTTTCTCCTCATTCAACAAGACTCTTTTGGCAACAAGAACCTCTACTCTCCTCTTTTTGCATCCTTAGAATGTGAAGACTCGACATCTTTGTCTATGTGCAACTCGTGCATTAAGCTCATGTATTTTATTTGTCCTTCCTTGATGTTGAGGACACTCATATGTTTTATGTCCTTCTCCACATTGGAAACAGGTTCCACGGTGATGTAGAGCAAAAACAAAAATTCACCCAATTCCACGCAAAATTCAAATCACAATAGACTCAATGATGATTAAAATAAATTTGACAATAACATGTGTCAATTTAAAGATCGATTTACAATTACACAATTGCACACTCAACAAATATTCATTTATTCAATTTCATAAAAGATTCATTACAAAGATACAAACAACTTCATTGCCCTCAGAATTCTAACTCTGCATCTTCCTCTCCCTACTCACATGACATTGGTTTCCTTCTGCACAATGTTTCATAGTCCAATTGTGCACCCTCTTCATTATACCAAACATTGATCTCTTATTGAATGGTATGCTTGTAATTGTATGTATCTTCATGTCGCACCCATCATCTTTCCTTTAATTGACTCCATTTTACTATTTGTATGATCTCCTCAAGTCTTATTTATGTATCTCCCAAATCACGTGCTCCTCCTTTCTCATTTCCTATCGCCCCTTACCATCTATTGTTGTCCTTTATATAGTCCCTTGTGGCATTTTTACTTTCTCTAGGTTTGCTTCAAGCATGCATGATCCTTCTCTTCTTGGTATCTATTAGCATGCCTTTACTCCAACCTACGAGCTTGTTTACTCCTCCACGCGGGTTTCTCTATCTCAAAATTGATGCCATCGTGGCATTTGAAAAGTTGCATCCCACTACTCAGCATGACCCTTCCACTCTTTTGTGCCCCTTATAATTATGCTATTAATTATCTTTGTCTTGGCATTTTCATGAACTAGATACACCCATGTTATTCTCCATGAACCTGCATCATTTTCATATCCCTCAACGTGAGCTCTTCTTTCACCACTATCCTTATATCCTCTTGCCATGTCAATTCAACATATAGTAAGATGTATTCTGCAAACAAATTCTCCCTTCGCATCACTAACATTTTTCTAATGCTTTATGACTGATGCCTCACCCTCAGGCATTTAACATTCACCTTTGGACGTGGGTATTTAGGCTCTTGAGAAATTCATTTTAGCCACCCCATTGTTCTTCATTCTTTCTTCACTGGCTATGCGACTTCCCTGCCAACACCTTCAATCTACTAAATTTCTCCCTTTTAATGCATTCACAATCTCTCACATCCCTTCAGTTTCTCTTCACACGTTGCATAAATTATTCTATCCCTTCACATTCTTATCTTCTCTATTTTCATCATTCCACCCATTAAAAAATGGAAGAGACGGAAATAGATCAGTCAACCAAAATTTTCCTTATACAACGTTTAAATTTTTATTGATTCACTTAACAGATACCTACATATCAGTATTTTTAACTTCTCAATGCCAATGTCGCAATTTTGGGCAAATCATTATGCATTTAAACTTGCAAATATTTAATAATGAAATTGGAGTTGAAAATTAAAACCAAAATAAATTCAAAATGGAACATTTTCTTCTGTTGATATTGATTGCACTAAACCCAGATGCTCCTACATCATACACTCTCGGGGAAGAAAAGATTCAAGCTCCACTTGAATGGAAGATAGTAACAAAAAATCCATGTTTGAAATATTTTTTTGGATGTCTTGAAGTCTCTACACATTGCCTTCTTTGGACCAGTTCCATGCTGCAATTGAACCTTGAGTCTCACAAAAATTCCATTTCATTTTTTGTAATCTTCCTTCACACAACACTTTCTCTCACACACAACTACCCTTTACTCATCAAAGATTCTGGAAGATGATTCCTCTACCCACCTTCTCTCAGTGGAGGAACTCTACACCTTCTACCCATCTTTATCTCTGCTAGAGGGTAGAAATTGTAGACTCTCTTTCACACCTGCAACAAACTTTCTCTCACAATTCTCTTATCTCGGTCCATACCTTGCACTCTCAAGGTCTTCTAGCTCTGATACCAATCTGATGCGGAGTAAAAACAAAAACTCACCCAATTCCATGCCTTACTCATAATACAATAGACTCAATGATGATTAACATAAAATTGACAATAACTTGTGTCGATTTAAAGATCAATTTACAATTGCACAATTACACCCTCAACAAGTATCCGTTTATTCAATTTCATAAAAGATTCATTACAAAGATATAGACAACTTCATTACCCTCAAAATTCTAAATCTTCATCTTCCTCTCCCTACTCACATTCCCTCGTACACCGGTTTCCTTTTGCACAACGTTTCACAGTCCAATTGTGCACCCTCTTCATTATACCAAACATCGCTCTTATCAAATGGTATGCTTGTGGCTATATGTATCTTCATGTCACGCCCATCATCTTTCCTTTACTCGCCTTCATTTTACTATTTGTATGATCTCCTCAAGTCTTATGTACGTATCTCCCAAATCACATGTTCCTCCTTTCTCATTTTTTGTCACCCCTTACCATCTATTGTCGGCCTTTATACAATCCCTTGTGGCATTTTTACTTTCTCTCGGTTTTCTTCAAGCATGCACGATCCTTCTCTTCTTGGTATCTATTAACATGTCGTTACTCCAACCTGTGAGCTCGTTTACTCCTCCATGCAAGTTTCTCTATCTCAAAACTGATGCCATCGTGGCATTTGAAAATTTTCCTTCTACTACTCAGTGCGACCCTTCCACTTTGTTGCACCCCTTATAATTTTGATATAATTATCCTTGTCTTGGCATTTGCATTGTCTGGAAAATTATCCTTGTCTTGGCATTTGCATTGTCTGGATACAACCACGTTATTCTCCATGAAAACCTACGTCATTTTCATATCCCTCGACGTGAGCTCTTCTTCACCACTATCCTTATATCCTCTTGCCATGTCAATTCAACATATAGCAATATGTTGTATTTTGCAAACAAAATTCTCCCTTGGCATCACTAACATTTTTATGTTGCTTTATGACTGATGCCTCGCCCCCAGGCATTCAACATTCACCTCTAGACGTGGGTGTTTAGGCTCTTGAGAAATTCATTTTAGCCACCCCATCGTTCTTCATTCTTTCTTCACTAGTTGTGTGACCTCCCTGACAGCACCTTCAATCTGCCACATTTCTCCCTTTTAATGCATTCATAATCTCTCGCATCCCTTCGATTTATCTTCACACATTGCATAACTTATTTTGTCCCTTCACATTCCTATCTTCTCTATTTTCATCATTCCACCCATTCAAAAATGGAAGAGGCGGAAATAGATCGGTCAACCAAAATTTGCCTCATACAATCAATGTTTATTTTTTTATCGATTCACTTAACAGATACCTACACATCGGTCTTTTGAACTTCTCAATGCTAATGTCGCAATTTTGGACAAATCATCACACACTTAAACTTGTAGATCTTTAATAATGAAATTGGAGTTGAAAATTAAAACCAAAATAAATTCAAACCGAAACATTTTCTTTTGTTGATGTTGATTGCACTGAACCCGGATGCTCCTGCATCATATGGAAGCCTCCTCTTCCCGGTCCTTGTCCAAATCTTCTTCATCCTCTTTTCTCTCCATTAATTTGATCACAAGGATGGTAGGTGTTATCAACTTTTTTGTTCTACCTACTACTAGATCCTTTGCCCTTATTCTGATCTTCGTTTTGACCTCCATATGACCATCCACTAGTCTTTCCACCACAACCTCCACCTCTTTGCTTGCTTTCAAACCTTCTATTCGACTTTTCTTCTAACTTCAAAGCAAACTAGTATGCATTTCAATGGTAGAAATTCTTACCAGACTCAACTCTTCTTCACTTGGCTTCAACCCATTTATATAATGGGAAAATTTCTCCTTGTTGGCCTCAAAATGGCATGTTTTGATCAAGACACGACAAAATTTTTCTATATACTCAATAGATTTTCTCGCTTGTTTCAACCCTTGCATCTTCTTCAACAAATCTAGCTCATAGTCCACATGAATGAACTGTCTTTTTAATTTGTCCACCATCCAATCACATCTTGTTATTTTCTCTTTTCCTCTTCGATTTCTTTCTAGTTGTACCACTTTCCACCAAATATTTGCATGGCCCTTTAGCTTGGTCTTTGCAAATTTGACCCTCTTAGGATCTTCCACCTCCTTGTGTACTCAAAGTACTCCTCCATATCGTTGATCCAATCAATCAACTCTTATGAGTTAAGGTTTATAAAAAATGTAGAAACATTGATCTTTGGCCTTTTACAAATCTTGGATATAGCCTTAAATAACCTAACTTGCTTCAGATGTACTGCATATTGTTCTTCTTTGAACTATTCCTCATTTTCAGCTTTATCTTCACTTTCGTCTCCTCTTCTCTACTCAAACCCTCAATACAGGATCCTCTTGCAATGCTTGAACTTGTCTCTGCAAGGCTCTAAAACCCTCTTTTGGTACAACATTTCTTTCACCACCATAGTTTCTTCATAGAGGCATTCTGATCACTTTCCTCAGAAACCCACAATCACAAGTCCTAGTGCAAATTGTCTCACGTTCAACAATCTATTTACACACTCAGGAAAACTCATTCTGATACCACTTGATGAGGGTTACACTACCCAAAACACACACAACACAATAATAGATATAAACATAGAAGACGCAGGATAAAAAATAACTCACTTTTAATTAATTTCAGAAAATAAAATTACAAATTCAAAAATTACAGTGCTATAGCCATGTGGGCTTGATTCATTACAACAAAATCAACTTTGAAAATAAAATCTATTATTCGAAGCCACAATCTACACTAATGGAGCAACCCTATAACCTCCACTCAACCTTTTTTATTTTACACTAATAACCGCCTTAGAATGTTTTAGAAAGTGTAACTTTCCCTTTTGTTTTGGTGCCAAAAGTCTAGCCATTTGATTTTTCGCCTAGGAAGATATGTTACTAAAATTCATTTTTTAGTGGGACAACTTTTCAGAGCCATAACTTTTGACTCGGGCATCCGATTTTCTTTTATAATAGATCAGTGGAAAGCTGTCAAAGAGATCTACAACGCCAAAATCACTTGAAGATCATTTCATCCATTTGTTGAGCTTTTCTGAGGCTTTTAAGGTTTTGAAATTTTAATTTGAAGTTGTATAGGAGAAATTTTTTGGCACAAAACTTTAGTATCTTCCAAATAGTACAGGGTATTGAGATGATTCTTTTGCCACCAGAAATATTTTTCAGTTCCGCTCTTTGGGGTAGATTTTTAGGTCCATACAAGCTTGTTTAGGCCAAATTACTAAAAATAGTAAGTGATTGTTTTTCATCTTTTTTTACTTTTGATTGTCTTACACCCCTTAAGTGCCATCATGGGACTCAAAACAACTAAAGAAAATAAGGAAAAACATTTTTTTGGGGTGATGCAAGATTTCCCCTACACCATTGGATGCTCCTTCATCAGATCATGAAGCTTTCTTTTTCTACACCACATATTATTCTAAGCTTCATAATCTTAGGGGTATTTAGAAAGGTGTGTTTTATACCTTGCATAATAAAGTACTATTATTTTTTATATTACAACACATCTTAGGATTTTCATACCACACTAGGATATGCATTCTTGGGGTACTTGTAATTTTTATGAGACATTTGACATGTATTTAATTTTTGGGGTCATTGTTAGGTGAGAACATGGTTTTGGGTTCATAGTTTATGTAATAACACTTAGTGGTTTTGTGCAATCTTGGCCTATAAATTAATCACATGGGTAGTGGCATGAGTATGCATTGGAGAGAATCTCAAGGAGGTCATATATGTGATGGGATCTTGAGGAAGTCATAGAGTAGGATGTGCGACTCCCCTTTTTTTGGATTAATTACATGAGTACAATTAGGTTTCTTAATTTTGTTTGTCATGGATGGTTTTTTTGTGAGTGTATTATAATCTCATTCTTGAGATAATATATTAAATTTATAATATTTTGGAGGATAGTTTTTCTCACAAGGATTTCCCTAGGGTATATATGGTGTTATCTTATGTTTTTTCTTTATTATTCTTTTATATTATGGATTTTACATACTATTTTAACACAGTTGTCACATAAATGTTATGTGGAATTAGTATTTGTGGCTTGAAATTTTAATAAGGAGCACCAACTTAATTCAAACTCTAGTGTGTTTAACAAGGGATATAATGCTCACGCTAGGATCATGCATGTTTAATACAATCCTACCCAAATTTCTTAGAGAAAGTTACTATGACACCTTTTAGAATGTCACAACCCTACCCAAGAGAATAATTAGGTTTTTTGAAATATTTCCATTATATTTTAGATTAATATGTTTACTATAATTGAGATATCTCTCATTACATGAATTCATTATTAGATTTGGTGTGACAAGGGTTTGGGGAATATGTCGTGTATGTGATTTTAAATCAAATCTTTGTATAGAATGACATATTTTTCACAACTCATCTAGATTTTCTATGTCAAAGATTAATTAATGTATGGGATGAAACTCAAAATTGATTTTGAATAAAATTTAGGTTTGATTAGTTCCCTTGGTTAATAGGATATAAATAGTAAGGGGATATCGATCTGTTATTGGATCTAAGACGATTGCTTTAAGAATGCATATCACTTACAATCACAAACTCCAAATTACTAAAGTGAAATTAACACACAACATAATAGAATTAATGGAATTAACAAAAGTGACAAAATTCAGAATAAGAGACAAGAAAGAGAGAATGCAAATAGCACGATAATGGAGTTCATTGCAAGAACGACTACGCCTTTGAACCCCTCTCCAAAGAGTAGACCGATCCAATTAAAATCTCTAGAAATTCGGCATTACATCTGTTACAAAGCTTTTCCCTTCAAGCACGATGGAATTTCAACATTCTCCTAACATACAAGATCAACAATTCATCTCTCCAAAATTCTCCTAAGTCTTCACCACCTGAAATGTCCCTTAAGCCTCTAACCCCCCATTTTTATATTGAAAATTTAATAAATTTGGTTACTAACCAATTGATTTTACAAAACAACCTTATCTCTCCATTTTTATAAATACAACTTAAAAATCCCCCTTATTTACACAAAAATCTTCAAATCTCTCGTTTTACATTATTTTAAAAAAACATATAAAATCCCTAAGCTCCTTAATTTTGTCATATCCGGGATTATATTGTTTATGGGAGTTTGTTTATTTAATCCTTTTAGAGGACTTTGTTTTAAATTTGGACTTATTAATTATTCCTTACCACCCATTAATTTAGTGGTTGAAATTATATATTTTTAAGGGGAATATTTTAGTTTTTTTTGTTTTACTTTTTTTACCAAGTAAAACCAACTTTTTCCTCCTTAAAATTTGCCCCAAGTAAGCATGCATGTGGGAGGTAGGTGTGGGTTTTGTTTTCCTTGTTTTAAGGCTTATTTTAGCCTTGTTTTAAGGCTTAGGATTAGGTGCTTTTTTTATTATATTTTTTATTTGTCTAGATTTTGCCACATGTCAACATGTGATTGTTTGATGATGATGATTGGATACTGACCATACCATGTTGATGTCATCATTGTACCTAGTCAACTCTAATCAATTGTGACCTTTGACTGCTCATAACTCGGGCAACCAGAGTCTGATTCACACAAAACAAACATTGTCGAAAATCTCTCAACGAGCTCTTCACGTTGAGACCAATTTTGATCATTTTTGGAGACTTAAAATTTTGACCCTTTTTTCTCTATCCTAGGCCTTGAGTTGACCAAGGTTTGACTGGGCATATCTTCGTTTGACTCCGTTCGAGTTGTGTTGGAGTCAGAATTTCAAACTCTTCCTGATGATGTTGATTCTGGAGATAAAAGAGAAACTTCAATTCTTGACGAAGATCCTCTGGATCAGTCCTCCTCACTAGAGATCTTTTCGACCTCTGAAAGCTTGATTAATCAGAAAGTAAGTGAGGGTAAAGTTTCCTTACTTTACCAATCTCCATCCACTTTGCCTTGCTTGGATGCATCCCCTTCATTCCCACTCTGAGGTATTCAACTGTTCCTCTCTGTGAAGTCTTGACAGTCCTATCGAGGATGATATCTTCAGACAACTCTAACATGAACTCTAGTGAAATATCATCAACTGATGGAACCTGAATGGCTGTGTCTTCTTCCAATATCATTGGAGGCTAGTACAACTTTAGATTCTCAATGTTGAAAACTAAATAGATGTGCATGTATGGAGGAAGATTGAGGCAGAAGGCATTGGTTCCAATTTTTCCAAGATCTCAAAGGGACTATACCGAATTGGCTTGAGCTTCCTTCCTTTTCCCTGCATTCTTTCCTTGCTGATATGTAACCAAACGCAGTCACCGACTTGAAAATGATGATCGGTGCAATGTTTATCATGTCGAGCCTTGTATTTGGCTTGGCTCTTTTCCAACTATGCTTCTACTGCTTGATGGATGGCTTAGAATTTTTGGATGAACTTTAAAGCCTTTTTTGCATCATGGCATCCATCTTCAACATCATCTTTTCCAAAGGAAAAATCCATTAGATTCTTAGGCACATAACTGAAACAAGTCTTGAAAGGAGACCTCTTTGTAGAAGAGTGTGTTGCATGGTTGTAAGCATGTTGCACATAATGAAGACTCTCATCCCACAACTTGGGATGTTTGCTGTAGTAACCTCTAAGTAGATGCACAATTGTCTTGTTTACTACCTCTGTTTGTCTGTCGATCTATGGATGGAAGGTTGTACTTTTCTTCATTTTGGTATCCATGAGTCCCCACAAAACTGACCAAAACTCACCTAATAATCGATAATATCGATCTGATACAATAGAATTGGGTAACCCAAAATGGACCCATATAGATTGAAAATACATTTGAGTTATCAGTTCAACAATGACTTGCTTTCTACATGGCATTAAGATACATATCTTGTTGAACTGATCAAATACGACATAAAGATAGTCATGGCCCTTCCTAGACATAGGTAAACCCCAACAAAATCCATAGACACACTTTCCCATGGACGGGATGGAACAAGTAATGGTGTGTACAACCCCAATTTTCTGTTACTAGGCTTACTAGTTGCACACATAACACAACCCTTAATATATTTTGTGACAGTTTCCTGCATTTTAGGCCAGTAACAATATTTCTGCAAATGAGTGACCATTTTACTTACCCTAAAATGTCTTGCAATCAAAGAGGTGTGAGCTTCACGGATCACATGTGCTTGTTCATCTTTTGAAACACATCTTGCCCAAATGATACAAAATTTTATCCTGCACATAGTAATATTTCTCTTCTATATGTTTGCCTGCAATTAGAGCTGAATAAATATCCTTAAAGTTTCCATCGTTAGCATATTGTTCCTGAAAGCTTTCATGCACCATGGAACTACCTTTAAGGATAATTAATGAGTTCTTAACGGGAGGCCTAGAAAGAATATCTGCTACTTTGTTATGGGTACCTTTCTTATACTTAATTACCAAGTGAAACTGTTGTAAAAATCCCATCCATCTGAAATGCCTACTTTGTTATAAGACCGTGAGTGTAAGTATTGTAGTGGTCAGTGATCAATGTGGATTATATTTTCTTTCCCCATTATATAATGTTTCCATTTTTTAACACTCTTAACTAAATCATAAAGTTCCTTATCATAAGTAGGATAGTTACTTGTTGCTCCTGAAAAGGTTTCAAAGTGGTAGCAGATTGGTTTACCTCTCTGCGTGAGAACAACTCCCATGGCAAACCCGCTTGCATCAATCTCAATCTCAAATGGTTGATGTAGATCTGGTAAAGCCAGAACTGGTGCAATGCTCAAATTTTCCTTCAAAGTGTTGAAGGCCTTCTATTGTGGACCTCCCCACTGAAAAGCTATCTTTGTACTTGTCAAAGTGTGCAATGGTGATGCAATGTAGGAGAAGCTTGCAATGAACTTTCTCCAGTACTGGACTGCACCTAAGAAATTTTTGACTTATGTTATAGTACTTGGCTTAGGTCAGTTTACAATAGCTTAGACCTTCATGGAGTCTAATTCCAATTGACCATTCCCTATGACATAGCCTAAGTACACTAGAGATGTCTTTGCAAATTCACACTTAGACATCTTTACATATAGTTTTTCTTTTCTCAAAACATCAAAAATTTTCTTTACATGATTTACATGATCATTCCAAGACTTGCTAAATATAAGAATATCATCTAGATAGACAATGGAAAAGTCATCAATGAAAGGATGAAAGACATCGTTCATGACTCTCATGAACGTGGCGGGTGCATTACAAAGCCCGAAGGGCATAACCTTGACCATTCATAAAGTCCCTGTTTTGTCTTGAAAGTAGTTTTCCAAATGTCATCTTCTGCAATCCTAATCTGATGATAACCACTTCACAAATCCAATTTAGTGAAGTAAATTGCATGTTTTAACTAATCAAGTAAATCATTAATTCTTGGAAGAGGATACCTATTTTTTACCGTTATTTTTTTCAGGGAACGATAGTCAATGCACATTCTCCAAGTTATGTCTTTCTTTGGAACCAGTACAATTGGAGAACCACAAGGAGATGTAATAGGATGGATGACTCCTTTCTCCACTAACTCCTGGACCTGTTTCTTTATTTCTTCATTTCGCATAACAAACAAATGGTACAATTCGATGTTAGGAAATGGCACATCCTGCTGCAACTAGATTTCATGTTGTATTTCCCTCTTGAGTGGCAACCCCTGTGGTTCTTGAAATAATTCATCGTAAGTGGAAACAATTTTGACCATGTCAACCTTATGTTTTGGGTCACACCCCTTAAATTCCTTAGATTTATCTTCTTCTTTGGCCTTTACAAGCATTAACACAAGGTTCTTACTAGAGTTGACTAATCTTTTCATTTGACCAGCATTAACTAGTGTGAGATTAGTCTTGACCTTGTGTACACGTACAATATATTCTACCCCATATTTAAAGAGATGATATGTGTATTCCCCCCTCTAAAAGATTGCATTTCTATCATACAGATAAGGACTCCCTAACACAAGCCCACAAATATCCAGAGGTACAACATCTACGTCTACTTCATCAATGAAATTAGCAGTGATGGAAAAATGCAATTTGCATTGTTTTGTCGCCTGCAACTGTGCATCATTACATACCCATCCAAGTAGATAGGGCTTAGGATGAGAAGTAGTAGTTAGATTCAATATCTTAACAACCTCTTCATAAATAAAGTTGACTTGAGAACCCGAATCAAATAGTATGTCAATATTTGTGTGTTTAGTTACCACATGAATGTGAAATGGTTCATTCTATTGTTTATCAACTTTAGGGGTGGATTCTTTACTCGCATTACTTGTACTTGAATTAGAAATACTTGCATCAGAAGAAAGAATGATACCTTTCCCTTTACCTTGGATCCTAGCAGCAATGATCTTCGTCTCATCTCCGAAATCAAATCCAAGATTGAACGATAGCAATAGTAGACTTTTTCTTGCCTTTATAGCCTCCAAATTTTTTTGGCCTTGCCTCCGAATGCAATTTCTAGCACCTCGATTCATCATGCCCCTCTTTCTTACAGTGTGAGCATGTTGGTTTCTCACCCTCTTTCTTCACCATAGTTGTCTTATTTCCTTTACCTTTACCTTGGTCTTTACCCTTAGGTTTCCCCTCATACTTAGATGGTTTTTTATCAAACTTATCAATGAATGATCCCTTACCTCTAGACTCTAAGTGGGTAGCTTGGACACAAACTTCATCTAGTTTATTGGGATTCAAAACCAAAATTGAATGTCTAAGGTAGAAATGAAGACCTCCTATGTACTTCAACAAAGTATCATAGGTGTACAAAGGAACATCTAATGCAATAGCCCTTTTATGAAATTCATGAGTGTACTCCTAAACGGATTGACCTATCCCTTGCCTAAACATCTGCCAGATTTTGTCCAGGACAAGTTGACTTTACCATGTTGGGAAACTTCTTCCCTAGTCCTACTCTCCCACCAAGTTAGAGTTGTACCCCCTAACTAAAGAGTAGCAAGTTGGATCCTATCAGCATCATCTAAGAGGTTTTGGACTCTACAATAGAATTCAACTTGCTAAATCCAGTCATCTAGTTTTTCAGCATTTAATTCACCACAATACTTTGATAAGTCAAATTTTACATCTAAATTAATTCGGGGCTTATGTGCACCCTTAAAAGGATTAAAAGGCGAAGAATGAGTAGAAGAGGGAGAAGACGGAGGTGTTTTTCGAGGCTCAGGATCATCTTTTGATTTCTTTCCTTTGCCTCCATGAGCTTCATGTCTCTGATTCCATTATTGCATCTCCTAGAATAAGACTTCAACCATGGACTTCATGTCAAGAAAATCCTTCCAAAAATCATTCTCATCAAGCTCTGAACTTTGTCCATCGTTTGGATCTACCATCTGTGTTTGTGGATGAGCTCTTTGTCTTCCAATCTCAGGGTTGTATTTTTCAAGCTTGCCTTTGCCTAGTTGAAGTTGTGAGTGTGTAAGCATTCAAATCTGCAATACTATTCAAAACACAACTCTAATACCAATTTGATTTGTTATCAAATCTAAGACGATTGCTTTAAGAATGCACGTCGATTACAGTCACAAACTCCAAATTACTAAAAGGAAATTAACACACAACATAATAGAATTAATGGAATTAACAAAAGTGACGAAATTCAGAATGAGAGACAAGAAAGAGAGAATGAAAACAGAGTGATAACGGAGTTCATCGTAAGAATGCCTACGTCTTCGGGCCCCTCTCCAAAGAGTAGACCAATCCGATTAAAATCTCCAGAAATTCAGCATTACAATTGTTACAAAGATTTTTCCTTCAAGCATGATGGAATTCTAGCATTCTCTCGATGTACAGGATCAACAATTCATCTCTCCAAAATTATCCTAAGACTTCACCACTTGAAATGTCCCTTAAGCCTCTAACCCCCCATTTTTATATTGAAAATTTAATCAATTTGGTTACTAACCAATTGATTTTACAAAACAACCTTATTTCTCCATTTTTACAAATACAACTTACAAATCCCCCATATTTACATAAAAATCTTCAAATCTCCCATTTTACATTATTTTTAAAAAACATATAAAATCCCTAAGCCCCTTAATTTTTTCATATCCAGAATTATATTGTTTATGGGAGTTTGTTTGTTTAATCCTTTTAGAAGACTTTGTTTTAAATTTGGGCTTATTAACTATTCCTTACCACCCATTAATTTAGTGGTTGAAATTATATATTTTTAAGGGGAATATTTTAGCTTTTTTGTTTTACTTGTTTTACCAAGTAAAGCCCACTTTTTCCTCCTTAAAATTTTCCCCAAGTAAGCATGCACACGGGAGGTAGGTGTGAGTTTTGTTTTCCTATTTTAAGGCTTATTTTAGGTGCATTTTTTTCTTTTTTTCTTTTTTTATTTGTCCAGATTTTTCCACATGTCAACATGTGATTGGCTGATGATGAATGGATGCTGACCATACCATGCTGATGTCATCATTGTACCTGGTCAACTCTAGTCAACTATGACCTTTGACTATTCGTAACTCAGGCAAACGAAGTCTGATTCGCACGCAACGAATGTTGTCGGAAAGCTCACGACAAGCTCTTTGCGTTGAGACTAGTTTTGATCACTTTTGGAGACTTCAAATTTTGACCCTTTTTTTCTATGTCCTAGGCCTTGAGTTGACCAAGGTTTGACTGGGCATATCTTGGGCCCCGTAGCTCCGTTTGACTCCGTTCGAGTTGCGTTGGAGTCAGAATTTTGAACTCTTCCTGATGATGTTGATTCTGGAGATAAAAGAGAAACTTCAATTTTTGATGAAGATCCTCCGGATTAGATATATATATAAATACAACCCAAAAAATATGTACATAAGATACATGGTGAAAATAGAGAGTTATTTTAATTATAATAGTATATAAAAGGGGATATTAAAAATATAAATTTGGGGGTAGAAATGAAATCAAGAATATTTTTTGTTGGTGTATTTTTTCTTATATTTATTTTATTGCATTATATGCACTTGATTAGGATAATCTTACTTGGGTAGTTGTGTCAATTAGTCATGTACCCATGTCATATGCACTTGATTGACACTTATCTAGTCTTAGTTGAATTACATTCCTTTTATTATGTTACCTCATATAGTTAGGCACCTATCATGAATGCCTAGCTTTACTTGGATCCATTTATCATGGATGTCTACCTTTAATTAGTTTCCACCTTTCATGCATTGCTTTGCTATATAATAATAAGCTTCTCTATACTTTTTAATTAATGTCTTTTGCACATAAATCCTTTAATAGAATAGAATCATTCTGTCATGTAGGTCTTCTAATATTTCATGCTTTATTTTAACTCTCTTGATCTTAAGTGGATATCTCAATAGCTCAATCTAACATTTTATCTAAGTAGATCTTGAAAAGTTAAATATGATAGGAACACTATATTTTAGGGGATTTTATTTCTGAATTTATATTGCAAGTCACTTTGGGTATTTTTTGGATAAATTATAAACACACCATTGAGTTTAGTAATTTGATAGAGTTGGTTTTAGATTTTTATGTGTTCATTTTAGATATTGGAGGATAGATTTGCAAGGGTTTGATGTTGGGAGGTGCATGCAATATTTAGTAGGTACCTAATCCTTTCAAGTGTTTTAGATCAAATTTGACCTTGATTACATCTAAAATATCCAAAAAATTATAGTTCAACTTTAAAATAATCAAAATCAAAGCACTTTCTTGGAGAGATCAAGAATTTTTCTCCTCCCCCAATCATACATATCATTCCATCAAAATAATTAAAAATATATATTTTTGTGTAGTAAGCCTACATAGTACCTATAGGGTATTATAGTGATAGCGTCATTTGGCCTTGTCACCACCTATAGCCTCACCACCATGATGATGTCCACTAATATAGCCACAACCATGGTCAAAGGTGACAACACTATCATCAACAACAAAACCAATTAGTTCCACCTCCTATATAGGGCCCATGGTCAAAAACCAGCCTCCACCAATAAAATGATTGTTTTACTGATAAGAAATTTCCCACCAAATGGAAGGAATTTTCATTTGAATTGAGTAGTTTCAAGGTATGGACAATGAATTTCAACAAATGGTGAGTTATGTTAGCATAGATCATACAAGTAAGAAATATTTAGGTCATTTTTAATATAGTGATGATGACATCAACAAGCTCTTCATCACTAACCTACTCTCTCTACAATGTAGTTTAAATTTTATATTCAAACTTCAAAGGTTTTATTTTGGTTCATATTGGCTCCTTTTTTCAAGTAATTTTTTATCAAGGCTATTTTTTTGAGTCATAGTGGTGTAGATTATTTTTTATTTTGGTGTCTATATTTTTTAGAAATTATAGATTCTTATAAGTGATATTGAGAAATAATTTTGAGAAATTAGGGGGCTTTGTTTGGGCTCATAAGATAACATTTTGGGTGTATTTTTTGTGTACTTCTAATTGGTGTAGTTTGATCTATCCTAGTCTATATCAAAATTATAAATTTTGATTTATGACCTAATTTAGCATATATAATGTATGGAGATTAATAAAACTTCACAAATTCGATAGCTAGAAATTATAATCACACTAATTATAAAGTTTCAAACCATAATTTTCTAGGGATTCACATAGCCCTTCTAAAATATTGAGGGGAAGGATTTTCGTATAATTTTTCTCCTTATCTACCTTTGTATAGAGATACATAACATGACTACATATTGTCAAGACCCCTTTATCCACTTCTCCCTAAGTTCCACTTATTGGGGATGGTGCAATCACGGTAGGAAGGTTCTAGAAGGAACAGTCTGAACCGTGCAACAATGAGTCAACCTAGTGGAAACAAAACAATAAATTGATAGGCTAACATGAATCTTCATTAATATGGAATGCTTACATGTAACATTGGCCACAAGGGTGAATTGCAAGGGTTCATAGGCCTTTCCACAAGGGCTTCAATAATACAATTGGCCAACAAGCTTTATTACATGCTCCCGAAGGGTTTTGTATGAAATAAAATGAATCTAAAACATATAAATTTGAATTGATGATCTATAATAAATTAGAATTCTCATAAATATACTCCTCAAGCTCCAATATAGGTTTGCATTGTCCAAAAGGTTACTAACTCGATGAATGATCAAATATGAATGTTAGCCTCAATATATGAAGAATTAGCTCCACTCGCAATGAATTAACTTGTGTACCTTCAAGATAGGTCCCAAAAACCCCAAGATTCTTTTATGATGCTCAATTAAGCCCCACATGATCTAGAATGGGTCCACACTAAGAAATTTGGACCAGGTTGGCCCCAAATGCTTTGGCTGGTAACACAATGAATTTTTTGGGAGCAATAAATTTTAATAGACAACTAAAAATGATGCGAGTTTCGGATATGTGATAGATGTTGATGTGTAGATTATGTATCGTGCTTCGTGAGCTAAGAAACAATGATGTGGTAAAATGTGAAATGAACTACTAAATTTTCTACTAAATGCAATGCAAGAAATAAATTATTTTTGGTTGAACTGTTTCACACAAAAATTGGTGTGCAAGCTTGGTATAGTACTCCATGGACCCCTACAAAAGGATTTCATCCAAACCTTCATACATTTTAAAATTTTAAACTTTTTTGAAAATTGTCGACATTTTTCTTAACAAACTTTTGACATTAAAATTTATCAAAATGGAAAAGGTATGAATTTGATTCTTTTGCACATTCCACATGCTACCTCCATGAATGCTCCTAATAAAGTATTTTACTCCAGTCCTTACGATTTTTTTAAAAACTGCCCGTGAAGCTTAAAATGACAATTTGACAAAAATTGACTTTAAGCACATCCAGACACACCAAGAGCTTTCCAAAACTGAGAGATGTCAAATGAACCCCAAAACACACCAAAAATGAAATTCAAACCTGAAACGTTTTTTTGGTTGATTCTAATTGCTAGTCTTCTTGAATGCTCGTGCATCAACAGATACCTACGGTTGACACTAGATCTTCATATTCACCATTACTTGACCTAGATCAAACATACAAGTGCAAATTTGGAATTCGTTAAAAATCAAAACTATAAATTTGACCCTTGAACTTTCAAATATATGTTTTATTTTAGGCCTAAGTAAACCCCTTTGTAACTAACCATTATTCACTAACTTATGCAAAAAAATATTGAAATTTGCACATTAGAGTGTTGTATAAAGGGAAAAGTGTAGATGCATTAAAAGAATCTTGGATATATTTAAGGCTTATCTAGGAGCATCAAGGAATCACCCTGTACCATCTCTACACAATAATAAAGAATATCATAGCATCATTTGTATTGATAAGGGAAATTAGGAATTTGCATTGGTTTCCTAAAGTGTCTTCAAGCTTGTCAAAATTGTTGAATCAATCCAAGGGTTTGACTAAGGAAAAGTAAGGGAAGTCACCTCTTCACCAAGCACAAAAATATCTCCTAGTGTCTAATAGCACCATCATGTGCAAATAATGAAAATGAATATGATTTTATAATAATTATGTCATGAGTTCATATTTATAGTAGAAGGTCAAATCTATAAAAGAAATTTAAATATGCAAATTCCATTATCTAATCCATAGTTGTAGGATTGACCTAAAGCATATCACATTGATTTTTATAATATATCTAATTGCCAATTGTGTGCCATAAATTTTTTGAAATTTTTGGGTGCTCAAATCATCTACACACTTTTGTTTGAAGGTGAGTTAGAAAATATCTTCATTTCAAGGTGTAAAATGTAAAAAACCTTCGAATAAAAGTTTTTTTTCCCATTTTTAAAAATTACCTTTTCCAAGGTTTTTTTTTTTTTGAAAATGGCATACCTTCCAATGAAGACCCTAAAAATGGCGTTTCTACCTTAGGCTTCAAATTTTTTTCAAAATTTTCTATTTCTAACCTTGGGTTGGACCAAAAAATTAAATGAATGTGGAAAGATAATTGCAAGTTTATAGCACTCAAAGTAAGCTTTCCAAAAAATATATAATATTGAATAATTTAATTTGATTATTATATTTATTTTTTATTTTTTATTTTTTTAGGGAAGATAAGTTTTTTACCAATTGTAAAGGTCCATGTTCTGCACACATGGGAAATAGTAAAATAGGTAATTATTATTTTTGAAAAATACAACATACAACACTAGGTATTGATGTTCTTATTTCAATAAAAATAAAGTTAATTTAGATAAACACAAAAAAAATGCATGATAGTTTTTTATTGTGGGAAAATCAGGTTTTAATGGGGCCCTGAAACCCAGTACAAATAGCTTTTATGGGGACCTAAAAATCACACAAAGAGAGAGCTGCCTAAAATAAAAGACACAGACCATCAATAGCCAAAACAAGAACAACCATAAAGAGAAAGACAAGACTACACGGTTTGCACGAAATAGGTTTTGAAGGGGCCTTAAACCCTTTTACAAACAAGTTTTGATTGTAATTTAAAATCCTTAGAAACACTTAAACACCGCTCGAATCAGTCAGGCATCAACAAACCAACCGCTCAAAACATCCACATCCAAGCCCAAGAGCAATGAAAGACTCAAGGAAGACACCACTATGCCAAGAGAGATAAATACCTTAATGGTGTAGATCACTATCAAAGCCCACACAGTAAAAATTTGCAATACATTAATGGTGTAGATCACCATCAAACCCCACATAGTAAAAATCTACAACGCATCAACTTTTGTGTAGCACCAATCCACACATAAAGCATCAGCTTCCCTACAACACCATTCCACCTGGTCAACCAACCCAACCTCCACCTCTAAAGGAGTGGACTCCCCTCTATAGGAGAGGATGGAGAGAAACCCCTTACCACCAAAGCCACAACTCTCCAACCCAAACAAGCACCGCCTCAATAGGAACCATAATAAGGGAGGAGATCTTCTCGCCAACCCAACAACATCCATCTCCACCTCAATAGAAGATGGTTCCACCTCAAGAGGAACAATCTCCCCCTCAATAGGAGACACTTGTTGAGAATCTCAACAGAAAGGAACTTCAAAAGAAAGGGTTAACCCAACATCCCTCAGCATCACAAGCTTCAGGTACCAATAGGAAGAAGCTAAAAACTCAATAACCATCTCACAAAATTAGGTCCAAAGGAAATAAAATTTGCATAACCTAGCCACCAATAAGCCAATACCAATCAAAACAATATTTCCCCCATTTTTCCTCATAAGCTTCATAAAGACAAAGGAGGCCACAACAACTTCCATAAATCACAAAGAATACTAGGTTAAAAGAAAAGGAAATAACCCAGTTAGACACCAGCAATAGCAGTCAACCCTTTGCAAGAAGCTCACACTAAATCCCTTCAAATCAAGAATCCTCCATACAAGCAAAGGGAATGAAACAACTTCATTAGAGAGAAAAGATAACAAAAACTTCAAAGGGACATCAAAATTCCCTCTAATAGAAAAAATAGGGAAGAAATCCTTAAGAAAAAAACATGAGGCAAAGATCCCAAGAAAGAGCCTCCAAAGCACCCATGATTTTAGTTGCACCAAACATAAATATCAATAGCCAGCACCAAGCCGCCATAACCTAGAAGCATGAAAACAACAACCTGCCCAACCACAGGTTGCCATGCATCAAGAAACCATTTGCCTCCTCTACCCCACAGCAAAGAGGGCACCCAACTATAAGCAACAAAACTATCTTATCCCAACTGGATGACAACAACCTGCTCCATAGCACAACAAGCCAACTGGAAAAAGGCAGAAGCCAACACCAAGCCGTCGCAACCCAGAAGCACGAAATTAGCAACCTGCCCAACCACAAGTTGCCTCCCATCAGTGATCCATTTGCCTCCTTTGAATCGTCTCCTTCCCCACCTTCATCATCTCTAGATTTCAAAATCCCTCCTCTGCTCCTCTTCTTACTCCCTCTCCTCTCCATACTCCTTTTATCGTCACTATTTTTGTTAGGACGTGCATGATAGTTAATCTCAATTCAAAAAGATTAAAAAAATATATGCAACATAAAAGTATGAAAAAATATTTGTGCACTAAATATCAGCATTATGGTTCTATATTAAAAAAATTATAATTTTATCCTTTCTACAAATAAACTTATGCTTTATCGAAGTAACATCACTTTTTAGAAATACTATTAACTATAAAAATTAAGTTATTAAAAGTTATGTAAAAAATCTCTCAAATTATTTTTTAATTTTTTTAATTTTTTTAATTTTTTTAAATATATATTTATAATCTACAAACAAAATCTCAAAAATCACTACTTTACACCATCTTCAAATTCTGCACGATTTGCTATAAGTTCATAAATGAAAATTTGGTGAATTTTTTATTTCAATGCCTTACTTTGGTCAAAAAGTGGGACACATTATTGTGGGATCACCCACTAGGAGCTTTATAACACATATATGATTGTTAGATGCATGAACAAATCATAAAATACCAATTGCAACATAATGTTCATCAAAATTATGAGCTAAATATCCTAATCCTCTATCAATTTTAATATTTATTTACAAACATGTCTACATACTATTTTTAACTCAACTCATATATCTAAAAATTTATGTTTATTATGACTCATTTACTTTATTTTATTTTTTTTATAAAATAATTGTATTTCTTTATAACCAACACACGACTTTTAAATTTTTAATGTAACTCAAAAAAAATTATATTCTAAATATTAATTTAAAAAATAATATCTAATAAATTTATGATTTCCAACTCTATAAAAACTTTTAATTATTTTTCTTTCTTTGTTCTATTCATTTAGATACCTTACATAACTACCTTAAAAACCAAAAACCAAAAGATAATATTTATAATATAGTAGGTATAATGGTTTCATGAATTAAGAATATATTATTATATACTCAAGTTAAAAAGCATGTCAAAATGAATTTCTCATAACAACTATTCTTGTTTGAAGCTTTTCCTCTATGGTAGTTGTCAAAGGAAAAGGACGTCTACCTCATGTCCAAGCAAGTGTAAGATAATTCATTTGCATTGAGGGAAAAATGTGCAATATGGAGGATAAATTTATTTTTAATAGTTTTTGTAAAATCTATTATTGAAGAGAATTTTATTTTTCAAATATAGATTTTTTAAAATTTAAAATTTATTTATTTATCAAATTTTAAATATAAAATTTCATTATTCTAAATCAAATATATTATTATTAGTTAATAAGTTTGGATTTTGAAATTTAAAAAATATATATATAATCAATTTAGATGTCATTATATAAATACTTGAAAAACATGATACAATTATTGTAGGTCAAATTATATAGGTTGTATACAAGAAAATTTAGATTTATACCTTAATCCTATACACACATACACATGATAAAGACATAAAAATATCCAAACCATTTTTTTATTGGTAAAGTAGGAAACCTTGTAAGTTTTTTGTATTAAATCTCAAGAAACAGTGCAACCATAGCAACAATAGACATGTAATGCAAATATGTAACCCCCCATAACCAAAAACACAAACCCTATTTATCTCTTCCCTGAACAAAATTCCCCACCATTGCAGACATAAAAATAAACCCACATTACAAATATCTGCAACAATACCACCAAATACTTTTTCTTTTTGACATGGGAGCGAAGCAACATATTGAAGGCAACATCCCTTTTCTTTTTCTTTTTTCCTTTCAACCTTATGCCGAATCTCCTCCTGCTTATCTGTCCATGTAGGATCTCCCACATACTCCTCAAGATTGCTCTTCTCGCCATAAGAAGCCATGCTCAAGCACTCTGATTGGCCACCCAACTCTTCAATTGGGACGTTGCCACACTCCCACAAGCAACACCACCCACTGCTTGTATTGGATCCACCTTTGGGCATTTGTTGTTGTAGGTTATACCCTTTGGAACCTCACTAGGGGCATCACCAACTACACATTCTTTTTCCACTAAATAATGGTGGGGAGAAACCTCTTTCCATCAAAAAGCTTGATTAACTTTTTTAGATTTAAAATAGTTATCCACAGTATGGCCAGTATTGAAACAACACCGACATCGAAGTGGTAATCCCTCATAATCAAGCAATTGTTTTCATTCCCACAAGAAGATCCTTAGTAACATTCATTTCCACCAAAATATGAACAAAAGTAGTACGAAGAAAATTTAGTGTACCTTCATCCGCCCCCAAAATTTTTCCCAAAGTGTCTCCAATGACTTCAAAACATGAATTAAACCAAAAGTGAAGAGGGAGATTTGGAAGCCTTACCCGCAACAAAACTAAGTCGAAAGATTCATCGGTTGGATTGAAGGCGGGTACCAATGCTTCAACATTAACATATGTTTATCTTCCCCGTTCCATTGGTAGTCACACAGGACAACTTTCATGTCTTCTCATTATCAAAAACCACTACAAAGAACCCCCTTGCAGTGGGGTAGATCTGCACATCGCCCTTCAGAATGGGGTGCCAGTTATCTGTTATCCATTGATGCAGATCACCCCAGCTTGGCCAAAATCCCCGAAATCGCCCTATCAAACCAAAATTTGCAAAATACTTTTCATTCTCTGAAACTTCATTTCCAATGACCCCATGAAAAGAAATAGTCGGGGAGCATGACGCACACCATAGGGGCTTTGATCCCTTCACTATTTCCCAGTCCTCTGTGTTTCCTCCTGCATTCATAGCGTGCCCCCATCCAACTTTTCCGCTTCTCAACCATTTAAACATCCTCCCGCTCTCCATGTTTGACCTCTCGCCTTCCATGGTTATCCCCCACCCCTGACGCCACCCCTCATTTGAACTCAATCTGCGATCAAGGGGAGCAAAGGATGAGCCAGTCGGATCACAGCACCCACGTCGCACTGCAGGAGCACGCCCAACACCCTACGTTGCATTTGGGTGCCATGCCTTCACAACCTCCGCATACCTTCTTTCCTTCAAACCTGGACAACGAGCAAACACAGCAGAACTTCGCCCTTGTTGACCGCCAGAAACTCTAGCCACGAGCAAGGGCGAATGCAGAGACATCAACAGAATTTGCAAGTTTTGTAGCGAAGGAGCGGAGACAGAATGACACTTTATTAAGGAGTGCACAGTCTACGAGGATCTCCGTACTCAGTATGTGGACCACTTAAGGATTGACAATCTGTATGAGTTATTCCATGAAGAGAAGATCAACATGACTCTCAGTTTTTTGGTCAAAATTCATAACAAAAGGTCTAGCATCGAGAGGAATTTGGAGTTTGCGTAGTTTATTTTTTTGTGATTCTCGATCTCTTAGACCGTTTCGGTCTCATGGACGTTAGTAAAATCTCATTCATTCATTCATTCAAAATATACTTGCATATAAAAATACTTTTATTTATTACTTTTTAATACACGCCCATGATTTTTCCTCCAACATAGTTTTTAGTTATGCCGGTGATTAATATTTTTCATTTTAGCCAATAAAAATTAACTATTTTATTTCCATACATTATATTTTCATTCTTCTAAAGTAAAATGCATAATTTTTAACTTTTGGAATTTTCAAAATTATTTTTCTTGATTATGCAAAAATGAGCATAACCTTTTTGTTTTGCAATTTTATTGCATTTTTGTAGACAATTTTTTCACCACTTCTCATTACTCTTTGCATATCCAGAGGTAATGATTATGAAGAAGTTAAAGTACAAAATTGTTAGAAAAATAATTTTGAAAGAGTTAAAAATAGTATATAAGTAAAAGTTAAACATATTAAAATATAATAAAAAAAATATAATTTAATATAACTAAATTTATATGCTCCACAACAATTTATTTACTATTAACAATAAATATTATAATTTATCATTTAATATATTATGTAATAAACTACAATATAATGATATTATATTTTAATTCTTAATCATTTATATTATTTTTTTTAATAATTAAGTATAATTATTAATATTAAAATCTAGGTTTTACTTTTTATTTTACTTAGTATTCCTATTTGTTACTTTGTTGCATATTTTTTACTCTTACCATTTTTGCTATTGAGAAGTATTATATATATTATATATTTTAATTTTAAAATTGAAACTTTTATTAAATCATATAAAATATTTTAATTTATCAATTAAACTCTTTTTTCCCAAATTACAATGAATAATTCAAGAAAATACTCATTCATCCACTAGCTTTCTAAAAATATAAATTAAATGATTAAAGAACTCTTCTAACAAAATGAATTAATTTTTTACTAATAATTCTAAAGATTAACAATTAATATTTATAAAATTTCATCAATAAAAGATTTATAATAATTTTTTCTATCCATTTCTCATTCCATCTAAATATTCCACTTTAAAACAAACAATTAGATTAAATGCAATAAACTAAATGTAAATTAAACTCAAAATTCATCACTTATCCTAATTTCTTAAATTAAATTGACTAACTTCTAAACATGAATAAATAGAAAACTAAATATTACAACAATTCACAATATTTAACTACTAAAACATAAAGTTATGCAAAAGCAAAAAGACATATAAAAAATTGCTTGTATATTTTAATCCACTTTTTTCTATTTGTAGTTAAGAGAAGAATTGAAATAAAAATAAACCTCTCCAAATAGAAACGTTTTTAAGATTTATTTGTGTACTAAGAATTTGATTCATTTTCCCCAATAATAGTATAGATTTTTTTATATTATTAAATTTACTCATTTTGTAAAAAGTTATATTTCTTCTTAATCTTTATTTTAAGAAATTGTTAAAGATCTTGATTGATTATACATTTTTTGAATCATAGTAAAAAATAATTATATAATATAATATAATTTTGTAACCCTTTTTTGGGTTATATACTATAATATAGCTTGATTATTTTTGAAGAACCCAAAGCCTTCATAAAGGAGCCATTCATCCCCTATTAAAAATTAAACTCTATTATAGATAATCGTTGGATCACCCATTGCCATCTACTTATTACAAAGCTAGTTCCAGTGTATGCGAAGAGGAGGTGGAATGACTTGTTATGGTTCTTGGTCCTTTGTCATTGTATAAACGTACCTAGTCCTCTTTTTGGGGGGTGGTTGAGTAGTTTCATTCTAAAATCTCTTGTGGGATGTATTTTGGTGGGGCCTATGGGTATGGGTTTTTTTGTAGAATCGGGGTGGTGATTATTCTCTAGTGGGACCTTGTATTCCAAATTTTGAATTGTAATCTCTGTACTAAGCTATAACCAGAGGTTTTCTTCTTGGTTCTTTCTTGTCGGTATGCTCCTCAAAAAATAATAAAATATTTTAGTGGCTCAGCCACTTTTATCGAAAAAATAAATTGATATTTAATTTATCACAATATAAAATAATTTAATAATTTAAAATAAAAATTAATCATATTTTTTAATTCAAATATATATAACTCTCAAATTTCTTCACTATTTGAAAATTAAAAAAAAATTACAATTAAACAAGTTTTCAAGTATAGTCAAACATTTTATTTTCTCTCTTTTTTTAAATAAAACAAAAATAATCATGATGCAATAAATTTTGTTCCAACATTACCAATAATTTACTTCAAGAACTATTCTATTTTATTTCATTTTTATAAACAGATCTATGAGACTATGCAACAATAATAAGTATAATTGAAGTATTATAAATGTTGAATTTTTTTTTTAAACATTATAATATAATAATAATGACATGTTTATAAATTTCCTACACCATTACTTTCTTCCTTCCTAAACCAAGATGTATATATAAGACATAAACAATTATACAATTTCCCAATAAGAATTTTGTAGACCCTTTTATTTTTCAAGATGAGGGTTTCATAACCCATTCAAAATCTTTATCCACACATGTTTAAATTTCAAATCTGGACAATTTTATAAACAAACTTCACATCCATGACCAAAAAGATATTTTCCCATCTCCCATCACAAGGTTTGCTCTCAAGCACGCCCCAAAGCTAGGAGGTCTTCATAGAAACCAAGTTTCATGAAATAATAAAAAGGATCCATCTACAAGAATACAACAATATCCAAAATATTGAAACATCACATATGAATCATACCAAGATTCATAGAAAAAGGGAGAGTCAAGGGGACACTCTAACCCCTTGGCAAAAATTAAAAAAATCAATATCTCATCTCCTTCAATAACAAGAAATCCACTCTATCTTATATTACATATCAACCTCTCCAAATATCAAAACAATGTCACCCAAAACACCACCCAAAATATTTCCTTCACCATAAACTTGATAGATCCTACACATATAGTCAATCCAATATCACATAAATTCATGGGAAGTTAATACCATTTTTTCTTCTCAAGAAATTGCACACTTTCTCGAATTGAGGGTCCACACCTCTCTCAACCCCAACAAAAACACATACAAAAACTAGCCAGTAGTAAACACTAATAACAACAATAACATTTTCATTTACACAATCTACAAGAGACTATGGACCCTACCTCTCAAATATTCAAAAGGATGGCGAGAGCTCTTTATTAAAAAATCTCCAAGATATCCTTTCTCATTCTCTCCCAGGCTCCCAAAATTCTTCCCCAAAAAATAATACTCTTCTTTCACAATGCAAGAAGAAAGAACTTTCCCAAAAACTAACTCCCACAAACACTTCAAGAGTTTTATAGATAGAATACCAAGGTGGATGTATGAACTTAGGTAAAAGATATTTGATGACTTAAAGTCAAGCTTGCTTCATAGCCAAGTTAAATCTTGTAAATTTTCTTCATATGAACTTTAGGAGGGACAAAGCTTATCCAAATCCTCAAAAATTGGTCCCAACATGAACCTACGTCCCATAGGCATTCACCCTAGGGACTTTTTCACTTAAATAATAAAGAAAAGGCACTAAATAATATTTTTTTAAATCCTTTTAAGTTCATGTTCAATATTTGACACATAAGAAGATTCACACCCCAATATCCTAGCATAACAAACTTGCATAAATATTGAATACATGTCTTCATCAACTATGTCTTAGAAATATTAGTTACTATCAATGCATAACAATAACTTAAGTAGTATACTGTTTATTTTAATTCACCCAAATATCTATTCAAATCAACTATGTCCTAGTTAGTCCTTTATCTATCTGTATTGTCAAAGAAAACTACTTTAAGAATGTATTGCCAAAAAAAACTAGTTTAAGAATACAACTATCAGTTGCTATTTGTTGATGGTGAAGATGACACAAACAACGTTAAACCGAATATTTCTACTCTATTTCTCCTAAAAAACAAAGACAACATATAGTAGCCTAACTCCCAAGGTCCTAGTAGTTGGTTCTCAACTGTCTAATGTCACTCAATTGGTCAATGCAACTATAATATTCAAGGGGCCTTTGCTGGTGATAAGGAATTCAATCAACAATGGATTCATCGACCTATACTTAATGAAAGGGGGTTTAAATAAACAAAAAAAGATAGATCAAGGCACAAATCAGTTACATATGAATAAAATTCTCTAAAATCCAGACATGTTTCCAACAATGAATGCTCTTTTAACAGATCAAGAAAACCATAACATGATGCAATTTACATAACAATCCATACTATTGCATACATTTATAGTGCTTAGTTTAAACATCACAATCATTCATCACACTACCTTAAGATTTTAAAAAGAACAAACTATTCATTCGTTGCTAATAACATAGATCAATAGACATGTAACAATTCCATCGATAGACAATTTAACGAAATAATCTCTTAAATTTGGTTTCCTCTATTGATTCATATCAAATAAGAAACACTTATGCACAACAAACTCACTGGCATACATACTAATTATGGTTCATTAACCTCATCCAATAAACTCACTTCCAACATAACACTGTATAAAAAGTGTATCTAGATCTAATTGAACTTAAAACAAAGTATTCTTTTGAAAGCTATGAAATTCCTATTTGCTACTATCAGGTGGCTAATTCTACTCTCATCAATCAACCTTTACAAAATGGAGTTCAATAATACATATAGGCGTGCCAAGCATAAATTCCTCTCAATCAAAATTGAGATCCACTAATCAAGGAATTGGAACCTCCTCAAAAACTTAGACTAGTTGATCTCTAGTTCCAATGTTGATTGCCCTGTGAAATAGGAGAGAAAGAAGGGGGGGAAAGTCATATGCCAAAAATAGACTGCCAACTCATTCCTGTGTGGCCTACTCCAGAAGGTATTCATCATAACTAGAGAAGACTTGCTGAAGAATATCTACATCTAGTCCATCAATCCAGTTGTCCTCAAATTTGATTCTTTTTAATTCTACAGAGGTAAACCCCTTCATGTCCTTTAGTTTAGTCAACTCCTTTCTCATAGCTTTCACTTCTTCCTTAACATCCATCAATCTATCTAACAATAAATCCTCTCCATCATCCTCTTTCTGCATAACCTTTTGGAACCTATTGTCCCATTTCTCTTTTAATTGTTGCAGAGGCATGCCCTCCTTAACTGGTATATCTACCTTAACTAGAATGGCTACAACAACTTCTAGTTCATCAAGTTGTTCATTCAAATCCTTACTAGCATCTTGTATTTCATTCCTATGCTTGTATATAAAATCAGATCTGAACTGAATTATGTTAGAGGCTTTTTCAAGGAAATCTGCATTATCTTCTTTGAGGATGGACTGCTCAAGAAGAGTTGACTTTGGAAATTTATTTATATCCTTTATTTTCTGGACATATCCCCTATATTCTTCCTCCTGCTTTTCCAATATTTCGGTATGGTGACTCATTTCTTCTATGAACTCTAATGATGTCTTATGGATCTCAAAGCTGCTTACTAACACCTCACCTACTTCCTAGTTAAGTTTATTTGTCCACCTGTCCATCATCCCAGCCTTATTCTTCATTTGCACCAGATCAACAACCTCCCTTTTGCTGAGAAAGTTTCTAAGGCAACAATTTGTTGTGACCTAGGAGTGGAAACATCCCTCAAGAAGGTATGCAATTGGTCCAACTGAGCCTTGAGCTCATCCTTTCTTTGTTTGTCTTTCATCATCCTAGACTTGGTGCATGAAGCTATAACATCAATCAGATTCATTTGTTGATTCCTTGGAGGCTTCCCCAAATTGACAGTGCCTAGTTGATAATCAGTGACCCACATGTCTCCCATATCTTTATCCATGACTGGTATTGCACATTCTGCAATAATCTCCCCTACCTCTGTGAGTCTTGTGGAATGAAAATTTTTGGCCTTCTTCTTGGGTCTCTCCTTTTCAATTTCCTTCATCATCTCTTCGCAGTTAAGAGGTTGTGGTGGATCCATTTGTTTCTTTTCAAGATCAAGCTTCAACCAGGTAGGAGCACTCAGAGTAGTAGCCATTACTATAGAGGAAGAGGAAATAGTTGTAGAAGACAATGGCTGCAATAAAGTAACTTTAGGTTGAGAGTCAACCTCCTGCACATTTTGATGTTCTTTTTCCACACTCACTTGTGCAATCTTCTCAACCTCTTCCTTATCTTCTACTCCTGTAACTTTGTATCTTCTTATTCCTTCTTCAATCTCTCTTCCTCCAACCTCTTCTCTTCAAGCAACTTATTTCTTTCCTCTTCCAATATCTTGAGTTTATTCAATACTTCCTTCTCTTTCAGTTGCTTCGTAGCAAGCTCCTCAACATCTTTTTCCTTCTGCTTTGCCATAGCTTCAACATGTGCCTATGCATCTGAAGCCTTCTTAGCTTCTTCAAACAATTCCCACTGATCTTCTTCTGTGAAATCATGTTCAGTTTCATCAAGGGACATCTCCTCTAACGTCTCCTTATCTGACAAAGTATCATCAGAGTTTGTTTCTATATCCCAGACTTCCAAATTTGCTTCCTTTCCCTTTAAAGTCTCAACTTCAGGATGTAGAGTCCCCTTAGGCATTTCTCCACCTTTCTGCTCTATAGGAGGAAGTTGGGTAGATGACTCCCCCATAATTGATGTTGAGGGCACCGGTTCTATTGGAACTTCTCCTTCATGTATCTTAGGCAATTCTTGGGTTGGAACTTCAAGCTCAAATTCCTCTATGTCAGGGGGGGATAATTCTAAGGGTTCTTTGGGAGGCATTTTCCTCTTGGTTCTCTTATATCCTCTCCCTTTCTTAAAAATTTTGACCCCCAGGAGCTTTGGTTCTGAGTACAACCCATTGGATACTCCTATCCAACACCGGTCTTTCTATTTGTTTAATATCAACTGTCTCCTCCACATCCCAATCCACGAGATCCAAACTCTTAGTAACTACATTCAATGCCTCATATGAAGGATCCAACACTACCCCATCATCTGATAGTGTATCAGGAATGTCTACTTTAACCCCAAATTCCACCATAAGTGGGATAGCTAACCTTTCATAATTTCTCTTCCTAAGGTCATATTCATCCTGGAGATCACTCTAGAAGTCCTCTAATAGATTAAAGTGCCTTTAAAAAATGGAAGCAAGCAAGGTATTCATCTTCTTCCTTGGATCAAAGTGTTTCCAAGTAGTATACAGGCCTAATTTCAGATGCATCACTTCGTTGCAAACAACCTTAGCTCCTACAAGGTGTGGGAAGCTCTATTCACCTAACTCCATGGGGAACTTATGGCAACCCAACTTATGCTTTATAGAAAATTTAACATTCACCCCCAAGGCTTGGTAAACAGACTCCATCAAAACCATCATGTTACTGCAGCATCTCAGGAGTAAGTGAGGATGACCATCAAACCCAGCCAACCTGAAATAAGTAAACTTGGGATATTGGATATATCAACACCCCCACTCTGTAATGAATGCCATGGTCTCTTGGCTCAACTTATACCCTGCATCTCCATTGAGCTGGTTAATGATAACATAGAAAAATGCGTCATGAACTCTTCTAAAATGTAACTCAGAAATCTGCAAAGATAGTTGATCATAATGGTTCCATAGTTTATTTTTTCCATCAACTTCCCCCCACACTCCAACCCTATTTAACCCTGGAAAAATGCCTCTCCTTGCTACTGCATAGATGGCATAAGAGGTCATAAAGAAGCTCTTAGTTTCCCTTACCCTAACCATCTGATTGTGTATACTTTCTGATACAATCATAGGACAATCAAACTGTTGCCTGCCATCCAAGATTGTCTGAATGAATGGAAACATTCATTCCTTAAAGTGGAAAGCATCTCTCTTCCCAAAGACCCTAGATAACATCATTATTATGTCCCCAAGTTCTTTGTAGAACTCTACCCTTTTAGGCTGATCTGGAAGCTTAATTAGGGACTTGTTCTCCATCCTCAACCATTTCTTATTTAGGTGAGCTTTGTTAGCTTCCTTATGATTGCTATATATCTTTAACGCCTCCGTCTCATTGAGCTACTTAGGATTATTTGGATTAGGGACATTGAACATGAATTGGAACATTTGGGGAGTCAAATCTATGATAACATTGCCTTGTGAATCCACACATTGTCTAGTGGTCGGATTATAAGCTCTAGTTGTTGTCATTATCAGTTCAGGACACTAGATTGATAGTGGAAAAAAAGTAATGTGAGCCAAGCCAAACTCAACTATCCTTTGAGTTCTCCCTGTCACCTCCTCAGCAAATGTCTCAGAGTATAATTCCTCATAATGGAAGGGACCGAGATTAGTATCAATTATGTCGTCCCAATTAGACTTCACCCTACTAGCAGTGATAACAAAACCCCGATGATTATACCTCAAGGTATAAGGGAGTTGTTCAAGTTTAACCTTTTTAGGCTTAGCTGCTGCTTTCGAAGTTTCTACAGATTGAATCCTCTGAGAAGCCTCACTCGATGCTCTAAACATTCTTTACTTTCTGTATCAAAAACCTTAGATTAGACCCACAAGAATTATAAAAAAACATAGTTAGAGATCTTACCCTTCATACACACTAGAGGCAGAACCAGGCAGAAGACATCCCTTAAAATCCCCTTTTAAAAACACTATTGGGGTTGGGACCAAAATGGGCATCGAGCTTGGAATAAACCTTATGGCGGGATCAGAGTCAGAGTTGGATGGTAATCGGAATTGGGATCAGAATGAACACTGATTTTGTATAATGAAGAAATTTTATACTCACATCCTGTTCTGATTTTGGTTTCGCCTGTGTTGAACAAGCCTTTGATAAAACATTACTCATCGGAAGCAGGACCGGAGTTGGAGTCGATTATGCATTACAAACCATATTCCAAGAAAGAAATCAATCCTGAATCTGACCCTAGTTTAAACAACCATGATGTCATATGGAATTTCAATAGACTAACAAATAATGTCATAACTTGAACATAAGGTAACTCGACAAAACATAGGGGCTTAAAACTGATAGCCTGAGACCATCCCCATATGATCGAGAGGAAGACACACTAACTAGGGAATCATTTTTTATTTGAACAAAGACGTGCGAAAAAATCCTATCTTATAAACCCTCTGACTCAAATTAATTAGGGCACAAACTTAACCCTTTTCGAAATTAATCAAACCCATATGTAAGAGAACCTATAAGCAAAACTATAAATTCAAGAACCGTAAAAACCAACATAGCAGATGATCCATGCCTTTAAAATTCAAAAGAAAACCAAGAGCCACGAACCCCTAAAAAAAAGTGACCAAACAGAACAAGATGAAAAGGAAATGAAGAACAATAACCCTACCTTAGAACTCAACAACAGGTCATCCCTCAATGAGAATCTGCGTGCGAAATCTTCACCTTCGATTGAATCCTGCTTCCAAATGCTCTCACACAACTCTGGTTCGATTTTACTCTTAAAACAATGATAATAACCAATGATTTAACCTTAATTAAGGTTAAAATTGAATTTCATACGTGTGAAGCATCTGTAATTAATACCATTAATGTAGCAGATCAGAGTCGAATCCAGGCAAGGAACTGGCACAAGACCGTTGTTCAACCGAAGAAAAGTCAGACAACAAAACAAAAACCAACGAGACCGGAGTCAGAAAGGAAGTTAATTTAGAAACTTTTTCCAAGTTTCAAGTTTGGTTCCGGTTTTGATTCTGGTTCTGCTAACAAAGGAGAAAAAGAAAGAAAGAACAAAAAGAAAAACACAAAGATTGAAACAAGCAAAACCCATCACCGATCTCAAGTCCAAACAAACAAACCAAAAAGGTAGAGGCAGAGGCGAGATGGAAACAAGTTTGGAACTATGTATAAATATCAGACTTAATATCCACTCTAACTCCGACTCCAGCAAAGACAAACCTAAGAGACCAACAAAGAGACAAATGAGACCAGGATTAGAATGGAATCATCAAAACAAGTTTCAAGCCTGATTTCGTTCAAGTTCCGGTTTTGATAGAACAACAAAAAGAAAAACGAAGTTTTGGAGAAAAGAAACTCCAAAATTTGTTGAAAAGCAACCAAGGACAAAAAACATAAAGGGGGGACCCATTTTGACCAAGGCAAAAGATGGGGTGGTTATGCAAGGCATAACAAATGGCGACTCAGCTGGGAAAATGGTTTACTTATTTTCAAGACACCCAAAAAAATTCAGTCACCGAAAAACCTCTTGGCTTATGAAACATGCTAACTTGAATAAAATCATATATATAGAATAAGATTGAGCTGGAATGTCAGATGTATGTGCTTATGAACATTCTTGAATATGAGTGTGTGCGTATATTGTGCATCATTCTTTATAGACACTTTCTCTACTCTTGAACAACTATACCCTAGATTCAAGCTACATAGGTTGAGTCCTTTAACTATTGTGCAATGAAATCCTGAGCATTGCTCCCCTGCCAGACAAGCGTCCATAGCCCCGACGGAGATACCTCTAGTTCTCTCAAAGTATTGCTCTACTGCCAGACAGGTGTCCATAGCCCCGATAAAGATACTTGATTCACCCATTTGATATTGAGTTTTCCCTTTTGCTGTCTTTCTCTTTTCTCTCTTTTTTTTACTTAAGCTTCACTTGTAGAAACCTTTTATGAACTTTTCTCAATACTCAGATACAATTGGTCTGAAATGTGGGTTGAGAACTACAATGAATTTCATGATAGTCTTGGAATCAGATTTTTCACTTGAATCAAAGATAAAGCCATCCTGAAATAAATAGGTATTTACTTAGGTAGATGTGTATCTATTTTGGTGACAAATTTTGATCATAATTCATGAGATATTCACAATGTATCTTTACCCTTAATAACTTTTCAAACCAACATTAGAATGGCCATAAGACATGATTTTTTTGAATGAAATCCTTTAAAAGATGCTCGTTGAAAATACCTAAATCAATTTCTCTCCTAGTGTTGGTAGCATATTTTGAATAATAACACCTTTTCTTGGGATGGATAGAAATGAAGAACCCCAAAGAAATAAGAAAAGACAAAAAGAAACAAAGAAAAAGAAAAGAACAAAAAAAAAAAAAACAAAACAAAACAAAAACAAAAAGAAAACAAAAACTTAATTACATATGATACAATATAATACATTTATTCAAAACATCAAACCTTTCATGAACCAAAGTAGTGCTTGAGAAACTGACCATTAATTGGCAATGGAACTAGTTCTCCTGTCAAGGTACTCAAACGAAAAGCATTCTCGCCTAGTATCTCAGCTACTTGATACAAACCTAACCAGAGTCTATCAAATTTTTGGTGATCTCCCTTCTTCTCTCTAGCTTTGTCCCATAGTAACACGAGATCTGATATCCTAAAGGCCTTTACCTTGGCCCTTTTGTCAAACCAGCTTTTGACGATAGCTTGATGCTTAGAGAATTGTTGCAGAGCAACATCTCTATGCTCCTCTATGTTGAGAAAATTAATTAGTCTGACCTCGATCCTATCATCCTTTGTATAAAATTCCTGCATAAACTTAAGGATAGTTATTTGCAAATGGATTGGGAAGAATGGGTCTTGGCCATAGACTAACTTAAACAATGAATTTCCTAGGGCAGCTTTGATTCGGGTTCGATTTGCCATAGGGAAAATCTCAATTGGGTGTGCCAGTCCCTAGGATTGTTTTCTAACAATTTTCTTATTACTTCCAACAGATTTTTATTAGTGGACTCAACCACTCCATTTCCCTGAGGGTAGTAATTAGACGAATACTTCAAAATGATTTTATGTTCATAAGCCCATTGAATGAATTCAGCTGAAGAAAAAGTAGGGCCATTATCACATACCAAGGCAAATGGTACTCCAAACCTGGTGGTGATGTTCTCAGTCAAAAATTTGATAACCACCTATGTAGTGTTGTTTTTGCAAGGTTGAGCCTCAGTCCAGCGGGTACAATATTCAGTTGCAATCAAGATAAACTTGTGACCTGCAGACGAGTTTGGGTTAATAACACTTACAAAGTCTAGCGCCCATTGGGAAAATAGTCTTACCTCATACACTAGTTGAAAAGGCATTGTTGGATTTCTTTCCCTGGGTGTAGAGGTCTGGCATACATGACACATCCTGACATGTTGGTGTGCATCCCAAAATACATAAGGCCAATAATAGCCTGATCTAAGAATTTGATGGGCCAAAGCATCCACAGATCCATGTCTTGTACCATGTCTTCCATAAATTCAGAAATGGCGTGCTTAGCCTCTTGCCAATCTCAACAACACAGGTAAATTCCTTGAAAGTTCCTTTTGTAGATAGATCCCCCTTTAAACATATAATGAGAACTCTTCATCCTCAATGCTCTCCTCTGAGTAGTATTCATCCCTTCTGGACATTTGTTGTTGAGGAGGAAGAAGATCAAATCTGTGTACCAAGGATCCTTAGTAAATGACTGCATAGTGTACTGTTGACATGTGATATTCTTGTCCACTTTTGCCATCGCCTTTGATAAACCTTGCCCTCGGATGAGTTTCATTAGATGAATCTCTAAGTCAAACTCTTGCAGAATAGCCATCCACTTTCCTCTTCGCTCTCCCAATTCGCTTTGCATTAGGAGAGATTTTCAACCGGATCAGGAACTATGGCCATTATCTGACTTCGAAGAATGTAATGCCTGAATTTATTTACCACTTGAACTAGTGTGAAGGCTTTCTTCTCTAGGGGTTGGTACCTAACTTCTGCATTCTTAAATGAAGAGCTCATGAAGGCGATAGGCCTTTCCTCCCCCTCACTTATTCATTGTGTTAAAACAATTGCATAGGAATGGTCAAACACGAAAGAATAGATATAAAAAGGCTTTAGATAATCTAGGCTAGTTAAGAGAGGGGCCTCAGACATTGATTGTTTAATCTACGAGAAAGAAGATTTGGCCTCATTGCTCCATTCTATTTTTGCCTCTTTCTTCATCATCTCATTAAAGGGTTTGACAATTTCCACAAACCCTGTTATAATTTTTTTGACAAAATTAATCCTTCCAAAGAAGGATCTCATTTCTTTCTTACTTCCTGGCCTTGTCAGTTTCAAGATAGCCTCCACTCTATCAGGATATATGGATATCCCTTCTTTTGATATGATGTGGCCTAGGAGTTTCCCTTCAGATACTCCAAACACACACTTTTTTGGATTGAGGAAGACACCATAGCTTATACACTTTTTGAGGACCTTTTCCAAATCTGCAACATGGTCTCCCCGATTCTTGGAGAAGATAGTTAAATCATCCACATAAATAATGATACACTTACCTATCAAATCCTTTAATGCTACGTCAATTGCACGATGAAAGGTTGCTCCAACGTTGATAAGACCGAATGACATCCTCTGATAAGAAAATGTGCCCCATTTAGTGGTGAAGGCGGTTTTCATTATGTCCTCATGACTGACAAGGACCTGATTATACCCAGAATAGACATCCAGAGATGACATCATCTGGGACCCATTAACTATTTGTAGTACCTCATCAAGAGAAGGCAGTGGGTAATTATCCTTCTTGGAGGCCTTATTTAAATTCCTGAAATCAACGCATAACCTGATTTCACCATTTTTCTTGTGCACGTGAACTAAATTTTCAACCCACATAGAATGTCTGACTAGGAATATTATTCTTGCAGATAGTAGCTTTTGCACCTCCTTCTGGATCAAGGGCTCAATCAAAGGATTGACTAGGCGTTTCTTTTGACGGAAGGGCTTGGCTTCTGGCTTAAGAGGTATGGTATGTGTGATAATCAAAGTGTCAAAGGTTTTTAAGTCATCATACCCCCAAGCAATGGTTGCAATGTTTTGCTCCAAAAATTTGACTATCTTTTGCTTAATTTCTTTAGGGAAATTTTTCCCTATGAGGACATTCCTTTCAGGGCCCGAGTGAGTCAGATTAACATATTCATATTTCCCTCCATCACTCATTGTGGGCACCCTTTGACGAGCCCGCGGGTCAGAATAAAATATTCTCTCCAAAGCTACCATCCCCTTTGGAATACTATTTCTTTTTAAATCCAATATCCCTTCTTCGTTACCATTCTTAGGATCCCAATCTCCCTTATCTCTTTCTGGTTCATTTATTATTTGTCCTTCGAAGACATCTGAACTTGCCAAAAAGGCCAATATATGTTGGTCATCATCATATACCTAAAAATTTTGGACATTATCAGGGACAGCTAGGACTGAGACTAATTCAACTGAAAATATCTTTAGGTTAGAATATTGCATAGGTTCCAAGGTGCTAGCAGCAACGACAAGGGAATCTGCAATTTGATTAGCTTCTCCAGGGATCAGAGTGATCCCAAAAGCGTCGAAGTCTTCAATCAAATTCCAAATTCTATTTTTGTACGCAGCCAATCTTTTGTTATGACAAGTATACTAGCTACATAACTGATTTACAATTACTTCAAAATCCCCCATTACCCTGAGAGTAGTGACCTTCTTTTTATGAGAAAACATAAGTCTGCGAGTGAGTGCTTCATATTCAACCACATTATTTGTGCAACCAAACTGCAACTTATAAGATGCAAAGTAAGTCTTCCCTTTTGGGTTGCTTAGTTCAATCCCTGCTCCACTTACTGCTTTGGATTTGGAGCCATCAAATTTAAGACTCCATAGTTTTTCTTTAGCTGGGAGCTATTTCCTTTTAGGGATAATAGGGGATGACTTACTTGGGATGTGTGGCAGCTCAAACTTTTGTTGGTCATCAAGAGTTGAAAATGACTGGGGGCTAGGCTCTCTTAAGGATTTTTCTATATTTATAGCTTGCTCAAGAATCACTTCCTGAACAACTTCTTGGATCAAGTTGCAATCCAATTGATTTTTTATCAATGACTTAGGAATTGGTAGACTATCTGAGGCAGGTGTATTGGAGAAAGGCTGAGACACCTCAATCTCCTCTTGAAACTTAGAGCATAGAACCTGAGTTTGCTCAAACTGTGAGGGATCTTCCTCCTGAGAAAGATTGGTTCTTGTGAGAATGATAGTGTCCTTAACCTTAAAAGGAAACTCATTGGTGGGCATTTGAGGTTGATCTTGACAAATTAGTTGAGGTTGGCCTATTTGTTTTAAGATATCTAGGCAGGGTTGGCATGTCAACTCAGAATGATTGTGATAATGTATCCTACACCAATTAGGAAGCAAAAAATTGCTCAAATCAATCTCTTCCCCCAATACCAGCCTATCTTGTTGCAATTTTCTTATTAAAAATTGATGGTTGATCGAGATCATTGGGTCACTTTGTTCTAGGGGGAGCGCATTATCAAGATTGAGTACTGAGAAGTTCACGACCTCCTCTTGCTTGTAAACTCCTATTTCAGTCTCGAAGTATGCTACCTCATTTGGAGAATCATATTTTGTAATCATGTGTTTGAGCCTAGGTTCACTTTCAATCCTACTATGTGTTGCTATCCCCTTCCAGGGTAGCCACATGTGAGAGAAATCCAAAGAAAAATATCCTCCAATATTCTTCATTAGCTCCCAACTTAGGAGCATACCATATGTTTATGAGATGTCAGCCACTTGGATATCTATGTAAGTTTGGATCCTTGGATCTGACCCAACCTATACATGCATGTTCTCTAGTTCTCCTACCACATTAACCTCAGTTTTATCCAACTAAATCACTTTCTTATTAGTTTGGGCAGGAATTAATCCTAGCTTCTTACAAATTGAAAAGGGCATAGCATTACCCGATGCTCTAGAGTCTAGCAGATAGTTGTGCAAATTCTTTCCAAAGATCCTTAAACTCAAAAGAAAAGGTGGGGTACTGGTCTTACCTTTATAGATGGCCGCATTGGTCTCCTTCACTGGAGCTACTTTACCTTTTACTTTTGAATGATCCACCTCCTCTAGGGCTTTCAAGACAACTTCCCACTGAGCCGGACACCACTTCATAATGTCAAAGAATGACAAAGATGTATTTTCCCTCTGCATTTCTGCAATAAAATCAAATTCTGAATCATTCCTAACTTGATATTTAGGCAAAGAAGGTGGATTACCTTCATTATGAGAGTCAGAAGGTCCCTTTGGTGGTGGTGGGTTATTATCTACATTTTGATTAGGTGGGACCATGTTGTTTGGGGGTGTAGATGTAGTGAATGGGCCCTTATTCTGATTTCTCAGGAAGTGACCACCTTTGGACTGAAAGGCTTGGGCATCATACACATCTTCTTCTTGTTCATTATCTCCCTGCATGGGAAATTGATTATTTTCCTCAGTAGTCTCGTAAGTCATAGCAGTAATTACTGACCCATCGTCTTGATTGGAATTTCCTTGTGGAGGGTGGGAATCAACTTGCGCAATCTTCACCATTTTCTCCATCTCTAGGCAATTGACCTCCGAATGTGTTGCAGTATCGTGTAGTCTACACCAATTAGTCATGAAATTGAGATCCGCCACATTAGCAGTGTGTGGTTTATCATCACCAGACTGATAGTTATGGGGAACTCCCCTGTTGTTGGGTCCAGTGTTCCACTACCTATTGTTGTTGTTGGACCTCTGATTGTATCCTCTATTCTGATTTTGACAATTTTGGTTAAAGGAGTTTTGGTTCTGGAAGTTCCTATTGGTGTTCTAGTTTGCATTATGATTGGAGTAACTACCCTGGTTATTATAACCTCCTTGATTCTGATAATTCTGGTTTTGGTTATGAGGGGGGTTATGTCTAAGTTGTGCCATGTCATTAGACATTTAAGATAGAGTCTTTTTGAGAGTCCCCACCTCATTGGTTAATTGAACATTTTGTTCATTTTGCACATCCTTACCTACAAATGGAGAATGAACATGAGTTGACCCTCCCCCCTGCTGCTACTGGTGGTTTTGAGATTTTTGGGAAGAATCTTGCATGCCATTGGTGAAGAAAGGCATAATAGGGGAGGCTTGTAACTCAGACACAGGTCCATATTGGGAGTAAGACATCCTTGGGACTGTATTGAACAACGGTGGATTGGGCATTTGATAACCCATGGGAGGGAGAGCTGCTCCTAAACTTCCTAATTGCAAACTTATCTGTTGTTGCAATTTAATGGCCAGGTGATAAAATTTAGACACAAAGTCAATCTCGTTGGGAGCATAAGTTCTTTGCAAGAATAAGCCAATCAAGGGATCAACAACTCTTAAATATGCCATAATGGCAATATTTTCAACCACTAAGTAAGGGTCTTGTAACCTGCGGAACATCCTTTGGAATCTAGTGTTAAATAAAGGCAATGGTTCATGATGCTCTTTTCTTATGGTAGCAAACTGATGATACAAGATGGTCAGGTCTATGTAGACTCAAAACTGATCAATGAAGGCATTTTCTAAATCTACCCAGCTCAAAATAGAGGCCTGGGGAAGGTTTAGATACCAATTGTATGCCATGTCTCCCAAACAATAAGGAAATAACCTACATACCACGTCCTGGTGAGCCACTTGAGCATGGGTATAAGCATCCTTGAATGCTTGTATATGTTCCTTAGCGCTCCTAGATTCTCCATGCATGTACTTGGGGCAAAACCTTTCTGAATTCTTTGGTAGATCATGGATACCCACAGGAATAGTCCCTAGCAGAGAGGGGTTATTCACAAAGTAAGACATGGGTGGTGGTGGGATTGGTTGAGCAGGTTGTGGTGAAATAGGCCAAATTGGTGGTGATACTGGTCAAACTGGGGGTGGTATTGCTTGAACTGGGATGGTGTGCATGGATTTGGATGAAATCCAGGTGGAGTAAGTGGTGGTGACAATGGTGGGATCAAAATTCTACGAGCTTGGGGTCTATGTCTAACCGAGGTTTGGAGTTCTATTAAAGGTTCAAGGTCAGTAGAGGATCTAAGAATCCTCCCATATTTTTTCGATGAAAATGACCCAATCTGAGCCTGCTTGTTCCTTTAGGCCCTCCTTCTAGCACCAGATCTATTGATGGTGAATATGATACAAACAACGTTAAACAAAATATTTCTAACTATTTCTCCTGAAAAAGAAAGACAACATATAGTAGCCTAACTCCCAAGGTCCTGGTAGTTGGTTCTCAATTGTCTGATGTCACTCAATTAGTCCATGCAACTATAATATTCAAGGGGCCTTTGCTAGTGATAAGGAGTGCAAGCAACAATGGATTCATCAACCTATACTTAATGAAAGCAGGTTTAAATAAACAAAAAAAGATAGATCAAGGCACAAATCAATAAAATATGAATAAAATTCTCTAACATCCAAACATATGTTTCCAACAACGAATGCTCTTTTAACATATCAAGAAAACCATAACATGATGCAATTTACATAACAATCCATACTATTGCATACATTTAGAGTGCTTAGTTCAACCAACATAATAATTCATCACACTACCTTAAGATCTTAAAAAGAACAAACTCTTAATTCGTTGCTAATAACATAGATCAGTAGACATGTAACAATTACATCCATAGACAATTTAGTGAAATAATCTCTGAAATATGGTTTCCTCTATTGAGTCATATCAAATAATAAACACTTTTGCACAACAAACTCACTGGCATACAGACTAATTATGGTTCATTAACCTCATCCAATAAACTCACTTCCAACATAACATTGTATAAAAAGTGTATCTAGATCTAACTAAACTTAAAACAAAGTATTCTTTTGAAAGCTATGAAATTCCTATTTGCCACTATCAGGTGGCTAATTCTACTCTCATCAATCGACCTTTACAAAATGGAGTTCAATAATACATATAGGCATGCCAAGCATAAATTCTTCTCAATCAAAATTGAGATCCACTAATCAAGGAATTGGAACCTCCTCAAAAACTTAGACTGGTTGATCTCCAGTTCCAATGTTGATTGCCCTGTGAAATAGGAGAGAAAGAAGGGGGTGAAAGTCATATGCCAAAAATAGACTGCCAACTCATTCCTGTGTGGCCTACTCTAGAAGGTATTCATCATAACTAGAGAAGACTTGCTGAAGAATATCTACATCTGGTCCATCAATCCCGTTGTCCTCAAATTTGATTCTTTTTAATTCTACAGAGGTAAACCCCTTCATGTCCTTTAGTTTAGTCAACTCCTTTCTCATAGCTTTCACTTCTTCCTTAACATCCATCAATTTATCTAACAATAAATCCTCTCCATCATCCTCTTTCTGCATAACCTCTTGGAACCTATTGTACCATTTCTCTTTTAATTGTTGCAGAGGCATGCCCTCCTTAACCGGTATATCTACCTTAACTAGAATGGCTACAACAACTTCTAGTTCATCAAGTTGTTCATTCAAATCCTTACTAGCATCTTGTATTTCATTCCTATGCTTGTATATAAAATCAGATCTAAACCAAATTATGTTAGAGGATTTTTCAAGGAAATCTGCATTATCTTCTTCGAGGATGGACTGCTCAAGAAGAGTTGACTTCGGAAATTTATTTATATCCTTTATTTTCTGGACATATCCCCTATATTCTTCCTCCTGCTTTTCCAATATTTCGGTATGGTGACTCATTTCTTCTATTGACTCTAATGATGTCTTATGGATCTCAAAGCTGCTTACTAACACCTCACCTACTTCCTGGTTAAGTTTATTTGTCCACCTGTCCATCATCCCAGCCTTATTCTTCATTTGCACCAGATCATCAACCTCCCTTTTGCTGAGAAAGTTTCTAAGGCAACAATTTGTTGTGACCTAGGAGTGGAAACATCCCTCAAGAAGGTATGCAATTGGTCCAACTGAGCCTTGAGCTCATCCTTTCTTTGTTTGTCTTTCATCATCCTAGACTTGGTGGATGAAGCTATAACATCAATTAGATTCATTTGTTGATTCCTTGGAGGCTTCCCCAAATTGACAGTGCCCAGTTGATAATCAGTGACCCGCATGTCTCCCATATCTTTATCCACTACTGGTATTGCACATTCTGCAATAATCTCCCCTACCTCTATGAGTCTTGTGGAATGAAGAATTTTGGCCTTCTTCTTGGGTCTCTCCTTTTCAATTTCCTTCATCATCTCTTCGCAGTTAAGAGGTTGTGGTGGATCCATTTGTTTCTTTTCAAGATCAAGCTTCAACCAGGTAGGAGCACTCAGAGTAGTAGCCATTACTATAGAGGAAGAGGAAACAGTTGTAGAAGACAACGGCTGCAATAAAGTAACTTTAGGTTGAGAGTCAACCTCCTGCACATTTTTATGTTCTTTTTCCACACTCACTTGTGCAATCTTCTCAACCTCTTCCTTATCTTTTTTGCTCCTATAAATTTTTATCTTCTTGTTCCTTCTTCAATCTCTCTTCCTCCAACCTCTTCTCTTCAAGCAACTTATTTCTTTCCTCTTTTGAAGATCTTGAGTTTATCCAATGCTTCCTTCTCTTTTTGTTGTTGCTTAGCAAGCTCCTCAACATCTTTTTCCTTTTGCTTTGCCATAGCTTCAACATGTGCCTATGCATCTGAGGCCTTCTTAGCTTCTTCAAACAATGCCCACTGATCTTCTTCTGTCAAAACATGTTCAGTTTCATCAAGGGGCATCTCCTCTAACATCTCCTTATCTGAAAAAGTATCATTAGAGTTTGTTTCTATATCCTGGACTTCCAACTCCTCTTCCTTTCCCTTGAAAGTCTCAGCTTCAGCATGTAGAGTCCCCTTAGGCATTTCCCCACCTTGCTGCTTTGTAGGAGGGAGTTGGGTAGATGACTCCCCCACAACTAATGTTGAGGGAAGCGGTCCCATTGGAACTTCTCCTTCATATATCTCAGACAATTCTTGGGCTGGAGCTTCAAGGTCAAATTCCTCAATGTCAGGGGGAAGAATTCTAAGGGTTCTTTGGAAGGCATTTTCCTCTTGGTTCCCTTATACCCTCTCCCTTTCTTAGAAGTTTGACCCCCAAGAGCTTTGGTTCGGAGTACAACCCATTGGATACTCCTATCCAACACTGGTCTTGCTATTTGTTTAATATGAACTATCTCCTCCGCATCCCAATCCACATGATCCAAACTCTTGGTACCTACATTCAATGCCTCATATGAAGGATCCAACACTACCCCATCATCTAATAGTGTATCAGGAATGCCTACTTTAACCCCGAATTCCACCATAAGTGGGATAGATAACCTTTCATAATTTCTCTTCCTAAGGTCATATTCATCCTAGAGATCACTCCAAAAGTCCTCTAATAGATTAAATTACCTATCAAAAATAGAAGCAAGCAAGGCATTCATCTTCTTTCTTGGATCAAAGTGTTTTCGAGCAATATACAGGCCTAATTTCATATGCATCACTTCGTTGCAAACAACCTTAGCTCCCGCAAGGTGTGGGTAGCTATATTCACCTAGCTACATGGGTAACTTATGGCAACCCGTCTTATGCTTTATATCAAATTTAACATTAACCCCCAAATCTTGGTAAACAAATTCCATCAAAACCATCCTGTTACTGCAACATCTCAAGAGTAAGTGAGGATGACCATCAAACCCAACTAGCCTAAAATAAGTAAAGTTGTATGAACTCCATGCCTCTTGGACCAACCTATACCATGCATATCCATTGAGCTAGTTAATGATAACATACAAAAATGCATCATTAACTCTTCTAAAATGTAACTCAGAAATATGCAAAGATAGCTGATCATAATGGTTTCATACTTTATTTTGTCCATCAACTTCCCCCAACACTCCAACCTTATTTAACCTTGGAAAAATGCCTCTCCTTGCTGTTGCATAGATGACATAAGAGGTCGTAAAGAAGCTCTTAGTTTTCCTTACCCTAACCATCTGATTGCGTATACTTTCTGATATAATCATAGGCCAATCAAACTGTTGCCTGCCATCCAAGATTGTTTGATGAATGGAAACATCCATTCCTTAAAGTGGAAAGAATCTCTCTTCCCAAAGACCCTAGATAACATCATTATTATGTCCCCAAGTTCTTTGTAGAACTCTACCCGTTTAGGTTGATCTAGAAGCTTAATTAGGGACTTCTTCTTCGTCCTCAACCATTTCTTATTTAGTTGAGCTTTGTTAGCTTCCTTATGATTGCTATATATCTTTAACGCCTCCGCCTCATTGATCTGCCTAAGATTATTTGGATTAGGGACATTGAACATGAATTGGAACATTTGGGGAGTCAAATCTATGATAACATTGCATTGTGAATCCACACATTGTCTAGTGGCCGAATTATAAGCTCTAGCTACTGTCATTATCAGTTCAGGACATTGGATTGATACTAGAAAAATAGTAATGTGAGCCAAGCCAAACTCAACTATCCTTTGCGTTCTCCCTGTCACCTCCTCAGCAAATGTCTTAGAGTATAATTCGTCATAATGGAAGAGACCCAGATTAGTATCAGTTATGTTAGCCCAATCAGACTCCACCCTGCTAGCAGTGATAACAAAACCTCGATGACTATACCTCAAGGTATAAGGGATTTTTTCAGGTTTAACCTTTTTAGGCTTAGCTATTGCTTTCAAAGCTTTTGTAGGTTGACTCCTCTGAGAAGCCTCCCTTGATGCTCCAGACATTCTTTACGTTCTGCATCAAAAACCTAAGATTAGACCCACAAGAATTATAACAAAACACATTTAGAGATCTTACCCTTCATACACACTGGAGGTAGAACCAGGCAAAAGACATCCCTTAAAAGCCCCTTTTAAAAACTTTATCGAGGTCGGGACCAAAATGGGCATCGAGCTTGGAATAAACCTTATGACGGGATCGAAGTCGGAGTCGGATGGTAATCGGAACTGGGATCAGAATGAACACTGATTTGGTATAATGAAGAAATTTTAAACTCACATCCCATTCTGATTTCGATTTCGCCTGTGTTGAACAAGCCTTTGATGAAACATCACTCATCGGAAGCGGGACCGGAGTTGGAGTCGATTATGCATTACAAACCATATTCCAAGAAAGAAATCAATCCTGACTCCAACCCCGGTTTAAACAACCATGACATCATATGGAATTTCAATAGACTAACATGAATGATGTCATAACCTAAAAATGAGGTAACCGGATAAAACACAGGGGCTTGAAAAGGACAGTTTGAAACCATCCCCATATGACTGAGAGGAAGACATAGTAACTACGACATCATTTTCTGATTTGAATAGAGACGCGCGAAAAAAACCTAGTGTATAAATCCTTCGACTCAAATTAATTAGGGCGCAAACTTAACCCTTTTCGAAATTAATCAAACCCATATGTTAAAGAACCAATAAGAAAAACTATAAATTGAAGAGCCGTAAAAAATGAACGTAGCAGATGATCCACACCTTTAAAATTCAAAAGAAAACCAACTGCCACGAACCCCTGAAAAACAAGCGACCGAACAAACCACAATGAAAAGGAAATGAAGAACAATAACCCTACCTCAAAACATAACAACATGTCATCCCTTAATGAGAATCTGCATGCAAAATCTTCACCTTCGATTGAATCCTACTTCCAAATGCTCCCACACAACTTTGGTTCGATTTTACTCTTTAAACAGTGATAATAACCAGTGATTTAACCTTAATTAAGGTTCAAATCGAATTCCATACGTGTGAAGAATCTGTAATTAATTCCATTAATGTAGCAAATCAGAGTCAGATCCAAGGAGGGAACTGGCACAAGACCGTAGTTCGACTAAAGAAAATTCGGACAACAAAATAAAAACTAGCAGGACCGGAGTCAGAAAGGAAGTTAATTTAGAAACTTTGTCCAAGTTTCAAGTTTGGTTCCGGTTTTGATTCCGATTCCGCTAACAAAGGATAAAAAGAACGAAAGAACAAAAAGAAAAACACCAAGATCGAAACAAGCAAAACCCATCACCGATCTTAAGTCCAAACGAACAAACCAAAAAGGTGGAGGTGGAGGTGGGATGGAAACAAGTTTGGAACTATGTATAAATCTCAAACTTAATATCCACTCGGGCTCTGACTCCGAAAAAGACAAACCTAAGAGACCAACAAAGAGACAAATGAGACTGGGATCGAAATGGAATCGTCAAAACAAGTTTCAAGCTTGATTTCGTTCCGGTTCCGGTTTCAATAGAACAACAAAAAGAAAAACAAAGTGTTGGAGAAAAGAAACTCCAAACTTTGTTGAAAAGCAACCAAGGACAAAAAACATAAAGGGGGGACTCATTTTGACCAAGGCAAAAGATGGGGTGGTTATGCAAGGCATAACACTATCTTTCGAAATTGATTGGACCATCACTACTCTCTTTTTTCCTACAAATCAAAGAACAAAATGTCATGTCAGCATTTGGTAGGAACTTTGTGGCAACACGACCTTGTTTTAAGGTCGCTTTTGTATATTTTTTACATATTTGAAAACTAAAAACAAAATTCTATATTTAATATTTTTACACCATATTGTGTTTCAAATATTTACCCCAGGTACACCAAACTCTAACTTTTAGAGAAAAAATCACGTTTTAGTCATTTTCTACCCCTATTACTCTACATTTACCCATTCCTCATTTATAACGGTTAAAATTTCATAATATATTTTTTCAACATTTTTCATATTTTTCCAATTGAGGTCATATTTTTATGCATTAAAATTAGAGGGATTACAAAACAACCAATTCATCACCATCAAGTGAACTAGTCACTTTACCATGCTATAATTTTAATTTTACATTAACATAATGTATATCATGACAAAAATACCTAATAAGTATTGTTCAATTGTAAATAAGGATGAATTAAATATGGTTAAGGATGGATGGATTGCATATGGTTGGTCATATATTTGAATTATTTAGGTTATCTCATGGACATGGACTTGTTTCCTATCACTTAATATGTATTTTATGCATTTGAATTATGTTAATCTCTTAAAATTTTGGCACCCATTCATTGTTGAGTCATTGAGTCACTGATTCAAAAACATTGGTGTTGAGGATTTAGAATAATCAATCAAGTTTCAACCATCAATTACATTTTATGTTTGAATAAAAGAATTACCTAAAGTGTAGGATGATGTACATTCACTTTAAGATCTTTGGAATGAATCTCCACCTTAAAAATTTGGTTGATTGATCTCATCTACTAAATACCATTTTGATTTAACATATTCCCATGCTTTGTCATTTTAACATGTATTTAGGTTTATTGTTGTGTTGGGTATCTAGATGTAGTTTTACCAAAATTTACTAAATTTATTTGTTTCCTAATATTATTACACCTCAAGTAATATTTTAATCGATCAATCAAATTCTATCTACTTTAGAAGTTATAGCTTCATAAATTACTATACATTACAATGACATGAACTCTATGCCATGCAATCTTGTATGCCCACATTAAATATTGTAAGCTCCCACAAAATCAAGGTCATCATTAGACCTACCAATATATCTTGAAGGCTTATTCATAATGGCTTTGCCTATGTACCTCTTTTTGGGAATCATGGGCTCTATAGTTCACACAACAATAATATAGTGACTTTGTCCTTTCCTTTGTTATGATATCTCTAACGTCATTTTAAATCACAACCATCACTTGAGCTAAGGATTCCAGTTCAATTCATTCACAATATAATGATAGCAAATATATTCTAATCAAAATGTTATTTTAAATCTAGCATTAATGTACCACACACATAAACCCACATAGAGACTAGATCATATGGAAATTACATCTACACACCCAATAACCTATTCATGCAATATATTACATATACAAAATGTGACTAGCTAATGACCACATCACATATACATAGTATGAATAGCTCATACACACATCACAAGTACATATAGTAATTAGCTCATACATTCATCACATGTACACAATGCAGCTAGCTTATACACACACCACAAGTATACATGTACTATCTAACTCATACACATGCCACATATCCATAGTGTGACTAGCTTGTCCTTACAACACATATACATGTGAATGAATCACATATGAGTCACAAACACACATTTTGACTAGCTCAAGCATACGAAAAATATTCATAATGTGAATAACATAAATATCATCTATTTACATAGAGATTATTTGGAAAAAATGATGTGGTTGTGACTTTATTCCATGCCTTTTCCTCTTTATTTGGTTCACTAACACGTAATCCCTTAAGTACATACCATATAGAAGACGAATGTTGGTGCATCCCATGCTACATCTAAGACCCATCCATTTCTCAATCCAATGTCATCAATGATGAGAAACAAATATCTCATACTACATGTCATTATTTGCAAGGAAATAAGTATAATATGTATAACACGAGGCCATTTTTACATGTACATAGTGATTTACTTACTCATACATAGTGAATAACTACTAATAAAAAGTGGATTTCACACTAATGCATGCATCTTCCCATTTCCTAGTTCATTAACACCTACCCTTTAAGTACACATCCAAGCCAAAAAAAATATGTTGATACATCTCATGTTACATTGGGGTCCCACCCTTTTTTTATAAATTAATTACCATCTGTGAAGACGAGCAAGCATCCCATAGTACTTGTGGCCATCACTAGAAAATATGTAAGTGTAACAACATACAACATATAAGGCCATTACTAATATTTCTATAGCCCTTATAACTTTTATTATATATGAATATATATCGGCTTTTAGCCTTTCACCAAAAAAATAAAATCCATAGCCCATTGAACTATTCAATTTAGTGGATCCTAACATGGGCCATCACTCCATGTCATTGGAAAGAGTCAGTCCAACCTAGTATGGAGTAACTTCTGGCATCTATCACCTGTATGGTACTGATGAAATCTGACTAGTCCCTATCATATTGCAAGTAGCTCCCAAAATTTGTCACCTTTGTGTTAACAACAACCAACTAAACCCTAAGATATAATAGTTATCTATTGGATTTCATCACCTACATAGTATTGGTGACAATCAGTTAAACCATTCTTGCATCATATTGTGGATAACTCTTGACATCTTCACCTCTATACTAGTGAAAGTGGGCTAGTATGTAAGATGCAATGGATATCACCTAACATCTATCACCTACATGGTACTGATGATAGTTGGATATTTTCACTTGTATCAAACTTGGTTTTAACATGTGGGTGCCTCTTATAGTCAAGCACACAAACAAGATATCATAAACATTCATAAATACTAGTTAAGTTGACTTGTTTGTTGTTAAATTGATAAAACAATGCTATGGATGGATGAAAAGATGAAAAAGCTTGATAATGGATGCAAGGATGAATAAAGATAGTATTCAAAAAAGCAACATAACTTTGTTTTGATGGAAGTGGATCCATTTCTCTCCAAATGTGAGGAATTTATAGGAGAGAAAATGAAGAATCAAGGGTTAAGATGAAAAGGATCAATCAATGGACAAGATGGAATCAAGGGTGAAGAAATGGATCAAGGATTCTCGTCAATGGATGAGAATCAAAGGTCACATGGATCAAAGAAACCATCAAGGGCTCACAATGATTCAAGAAAACACACTTTCTAACAACTTTGAAAGTTTGTTACAAAGTTTGTTAGGAAAGAATATTCCATTTTTAGAGCCAAGTAGAAGAATATTCCAACTATGCAAGTGGATGGGTGAGGAAAATTAGTAATTACTAATTAAAACTAAGTTTTAATTGTGCAAGATGAGGAATATGAGGATTCATTAAATAATTAGTTTATTTAATGAAAAGGGGTTCAAAATGACATTTAATTAAATAATTTAGGATTATTCAATTAAGTGGGAAGATATATGTTGTTTAAATTAAATAATTTGATTTATTCAATTAAACAAGATGAGAGGTGAATATGAAAAGGGGTGAATTAACGTAATTAAATTAATTAGATTAGTAGATGAAAATGATGCATTTAATTAAATAACTAGGCTTATTTAATCAAACAAGTGAAAAGAGGATGCATTTCAAGATGAAATTTTGTTAGTGACCAGATTCAAGTGTGTAATACCATTCAAGACAATTTTAAGTGTCTATAGGTTTTTTATTTCTTTTACTTTTCATTTTGCCTCTTTTTTCCTCTATGTGAACTTTCACATTGCCATTCTTCTTTTGTTTTCATAAAAAAAATCTAATTTAACATCTTCAATAAAATGGCTCTTAAAACTATAAGTGTCAACAAGGCTTTAGAAACTTATAAGATAATTTGGTTTGGAGTAAGGCCAAACTCCTTGGAAAAAATGACATTGATAAAAATACCCAATATTTTTTAAGCATAAATTTTTGGAGAATGGCAAGATCAAGAGAATGAAACAAACTTCTAAAAGTGAAAAAATAAGCACAATAGTATGTCTATCAATATACAAATTAAGATTGTGTAAATACAATGATCAAGCCTTACATATAGGCAAGGATGAGGAGGTGAGAAGGCATGAGTGAAACTTTGACTACCCCTCCAAAGATGGGACATTTTGTGAACTCACTTGACATGTGTGTGTGCAAGTGTTAATAGATGTATCAAGTTATGAGGATGCATGTCTCAACCATATGAAGTGAGACAAAATAAAAAGAAAC
>CM021100.1:56935749-56978521 GCA_007115665.2 Sequoiadendron giganteum | reverse complement strand
GTGAAGATCAGATGCCAAATCAAACGTTTATAATGTGTGGTGATTTTTACAAAATGGGCTATCCAAATCTTAATTTTACATGCAAAATCAGATTCCTTGTGAACTTCTAATAGAAATAAAAAACTTTGAATTTTTTTGATAATTGGGGTGAAATTTATGCCCCGTCAAACTTTGCTTACAATTTTGAATTTAGAGGATTAAAAATACATTAAAACAACACAATTTCCAAAATATCAACGATAGAACCAGCTTCTCATCAACTATTCACACTTGAAATTTTGATGCTTCGTTTGCAAGTTATCACAAAATGAAAAAAATACCCCCTTTACAAGCACTTGGTTATAAATTGACGGTTTGAATTAACCACTAAAAGGTTGGCATTACAATAAATGGAATTAAAAAGTTAGCATAAAAAGCTAATCAGGGGTGATCCCACAATAGTAGTTTACACTTTTTGGGACATTTTGATTTTTGTTGAAATCACATATTTTTAGAAAATATAATTATTTAAGCCTTGAAAAGTTCCATTTAAAGGATTCTAGTTGAAGCGGGTTTGATCAAACCACCTTAGATCAAACCCACTTGGATAGAACCTTGCTAGTTTTTAAACCATACCTATAATAGAGTCTCCTTTACACCTATCAAAATGTTGATAAAAAACCACTTTTGATTTACCTTTTGGGGGATCAAATGAATTCATTTAAAATTTATTTTTGTAAGTATGTAGTCCTTATTATAAGCTTCCCAAAAACTATAATTTTAAATATAATTAATTTTGTTATTATATTTATTTTTTATTTCTTGTGAATGTAAGTTTTTCACTGAAAATCAAGCTTTTTGTTCTGCATATGTGGAAAAATAATAGATTATAAAAAAAAATCTAAAAAATATATTCCTAGGTATTGATGTCCTTGATCCTATAAAAAAATAAAAATTGATACATACAAAAAAGGTTATGTTGTTTACAGTTCAACCATGTCTAAATTGTAATTGGTTTGACTTCAAAACTTGATTAAGAATTTTTTTTCAATAAAACACTATGAAACAAAATGAACGTGCTAGATATCATAATTACAAAGCTAAATTAAAAAAAAAAAGAATTTTATCCTTCATAGAAAAAAGTTATGTTGTTTACGATGAGCATCACTCTTTAAAAATGGTGTTTACTATTAAAAACTAGTTTTCAAAGGAGATGGAAAAAGAAATGCAATCTAAAAAATTAAAAAAATATATTTAGAATCTATAGACAAAATGTCACAAAATTACTAGTTTGCATCATCTTCAAATTCCTCATGGTTTAGCAACTATAGGTGCCCGAAAATGAAGATTTAGAAAAAAAAAAATAGTTCAATGTCAAGTTTGGCCAAAAATTGTAAACCAGTATTGTGGGATCACCCTCAGATAATGATAACTAACAAACTAATTTTCATCCAAACCACCAAATAAGTTTGACCAAGTTATGTAGATGTGGCATGCCTTTCTTGGAGAGAGTTGCAAAGTGTGATTGCAAATTTCTACAACAAACCTTTGATATATGGCATGTTGACCTAGTCTAGAGGAGTAGAGGTCCACTTGCAAGCGCTTTTTTGGTAGATATGCCACCAATGGATGGAGATATATAGGCCCCAAGAGGCCATATGAATGAAAGCTACATTAAAGAATCCCTGGATGTCTCTTTAGATGGCAATGCAATGGACATAAGATAAATGTATGGAGATTTATAACTCCTTTGGTAAGGGCATGACATAGGAAATTATGTGGGCAGTATAAAGAGCACCTATGAGGCACAACTTGTAAAAGGAGCAATTACAGTTTCCTGAAACCCTCCTTTATACGCATGCTTATTTTATCATTGTTGGTGCAATGAATTTTTACCTTGCCTACTAACAACTCACCCTTAAAATAGAGATTTCCCTTGCATAGAGATTTCCTTTGTTCTTGTCACGTGGCAACTTTAATTGCTTCCTATTCACTTCAATCCTTCCTCAATCAAACATGCTTGAGCAATGATATGGTGGTTGCATGTAGGCATAGGCTTGGTGTGGTAGAAAACTCTTAGCAACAAAGAATTAGTGGCAAAAAAATGGCTAAGTAGTGGTGAAGGATTTAGGAATAATGGGAGCAAGATGTGTTATAGTGGGTGGGAAACAATGGCTAATGCAATGAAATAATGGTGAATAAAAAAACAAGGGGATAAAGTTGCCTGAGATGTAAACCCTTGTAGCAAGCCAACTAGAGGGCAAAGGTTGAGCCTTCACACCAAAATACTCACTCCTTTGGAAATAACAATAACCATGAAATCTTGCAATGAAAATTTTCCCACGAAATAGAGAAAATACTCTTGCAAACTGGTCGATGAAGGCCACAAATTGACAACAATAATTTTGACCAAAATAGGTCAAACACAATTTAACCTACAAACAAGCCAAAAACCTGCAAGGTTGCAAAAATTGACCCAAAAATGTAAATGGGCAGATTGATAGAGGGTAGATTGGCCCTCTGCAAAAAAAAATGATTTTTTACTTTTGTACAATCATGCCCAAAAAATTACAAAAATTCAAAATTATTGAAGTTGACGAAACAGAAGGTATTTTTTCATTTCCTGAGTCTTTTGACCATAATGACAGTGTCTATTTGACTCTTTAACACTTTATTGATAAAGCTATGTGCGGGAGTCATTTGCAGGAAGGAACATGCTCCTATGGTTTTTATACCATGTTGGAGAATGTCAAGATCAAGAGCATGAAACAAACTTCTACAAGTGAACAAAATAAGAACAATAGTATGTTTACCAATATATAAATGAAGAGTGTGTAAATACAATGATCAAGCCTTGCATATATAGGAAAGGATGAGTAGGTGAGAAGATAGGAGTGAAACTCTGAATACCCCTCCAAATATGGGACACTTGTGATATCACTTGACAAGTGTGTGAGTAAGTGTCAATAGGTGTTTCAAGTAATGAGGACACATTTATCAATCATATGAAGTGAGACAAAAGCAAAAGAAACCTAAGTAAACTTAGATTAAGTGTGAATAGGTATATCCTAGAAAAATGATTAGCTAACTAGATATGATAATGCCTCTATTTACATTAACATAAATCAACCTAAAAAATTTCCTTTAATCATAGAAATAAAATAATTAAAAATTAAATACTATTTTAAGAAATCAATAGTAAAGTGTACTCAACTCAAGGAATGATATGAGGATATTTGTGATGTAGGCATTGAAAACTTCCTCCCAAAGTTCTATCACACGCACCTTACTCTAGCATCACCATTGATACTAACAACCATAACTACAAAAAGACTAGCAAGGCCATAAGCCAATTAAGAAGAAAGATGTACATAGCCATTAATTAAATAATATGACTAGGCCTTGGGATTAATTTATGTGCTAATGGCAACATCATTAATTAAGCCATAGATATCTAGAACCCCAACCATAACAATTGTCACAATGGCTTCCAAGACAAGCTCTGGCCTCATAATGCCCATTGAGGGTACACCAACAACATCGACTTTCATGACTAGCTTTGGCTTCACAATGCACATTGAGAGTACACCAACAACATCGACTTTCACGACTAGCTTTGACCTCATAATGCCCATTGAAGGTACACCAAGAATAAGCTATGGCCTCATAATGCCCATTGAAGGTACCCCAACAACATCAACTTTCATGACTAAGTCTGGCCTCATAATACAAATTGAGAGTACACCAACAACATTGTTCGCCACTCCATCTCCAACACCTATACAAGAGAACATGAGAGGTTCTGCAACACCATGGAAGCCAAAGAATTTGAACTACCTCATTACTGCATTCGTGCTAATGGGTGTCCTCGAGGACAACTAAGAAGATCTTTCTCGAGACCCCCTTAGTATTCAAGGATTCACTCTGATTTTTAATTACGTACCCCTTTCATGAAACTCCCTAAAATATCTTAATAACCCTCTTCTGCAACTCCAGATGTATTTGAGCCGCATAGTCTTGAGCGCAGGCAGCAAGAGAAATTCTCCTTCGTCTCCGTGTCACTGTCATGAAAGATATTAGAAAGATCAGATATAGATGATGACTTGGAGGGGTACTTTCAATAAAATCCCCACAATCTTAGCCTTATCAATGCTCATCTCTACCAATTCGTAATCCTTTTCACCTTTAACCACTCGATTTCCTCTGCTTTGGGTAGATCGGCGAGTTCAAATGGTCCATCAAGTTCCACTGAATTCTCCGCATCATTGGAGAACTAGGATGAAACCCAACAAGCACTGCATTTCACATTATTATTGCCTTTGAAGCTCTACACAGACATAGTCTACATCTCTCCCAAAAACCCACAAATCTGACTGGTTGTGGGTAGGAAAAAAGCTGGCATATCTTCTCAAAAACTGTTAGGGGAGAGGATCTGGTAGTTGAACACTTTAATTTCGTACTTTTCAAAATTATATGTCAAAATTTAAAAAGAAATTCAAATTTTTACAGCAGCTTGCTTGACAACGCTTGTGTTTATAACTAAGGTTTCAGGGCCACACCATCAAATATGATGCCACATCAGCATGTTTTTTGTTGAAGTGTCCAAAAACCATGTTTTATTGGTGCGTTGATGTGACATCACATGATTTGTTGCTTTTTAGATCTAAGGAATACATATTATTGGTAGTTATTATCAACACTAACAATTTTAAAATCATAAATATTGATTCAATATTGTTAAAAATATTGAGCATTAAATCAACAAATGCTATAACAACAACTATTAGAACATGCTCAACTAATAGATCCTTTTCCCTATCATAAATTGCGCCAAAGCTCCCACCAACTTCTATCAAATCAATTTTATTTTCCTTTGAGCTTTTTGCAGCCACCATATTCTTGCTGCCAATATTTTAATAAATATATTTGTTAGCCATTTTAGTTATTTGTAAAATTATTATAACTGGTGGGGGATGCAATATAAAAAAACTGAATTGAAAATTTAAAGCTTTTAATTGTTTGTTTTGATAAAAATTGCATTTAGTATGTTTTATAGAAGGTTTTTCTTATTCTTCTTGTTAAAATTTGTTGGTCTCGATTACTTTATATTTGAGATTGAATAATAGTTCATTTTTTTTAAGAGTGCTTTAGAGATATTTACTGCATTGTGAAGGTTACATATTCTTTAGTTAGATCTTCGAGAAATTGTTTTTTAGGATTCAATCGTGTAGTTTTACGAGCCAAACTCATTGACCAATGTTTCATGAGTAGTGGTTAAGAAGAACCCATCTCTCATGATAATGAACGATCCACTTAACACTCATTCCATCTAGATGATGCTCACAAAGGTGAAGCACTGGGCCTTCCCGAGAGGTCACCCATCCTAGTACTACTCCAGCTCAAGCAAGTTTAACCATGGAGTTTTTCCCCAAGGTTAAGCCCACTTAGCTTGCAACCCCATTTGCAAAACCTTTAGCAAGTGTTGTGCCTTATGAACCATTCATTATAGAGCCTCTTTAGCTCATCAATTGATAAGTAGGAGGTATTTTCCACAGTGTGTCAAATTGTGATATTGCTATCAAGATTTAACCGTGTAGTTTTATGAGTCAAACTCATTGAACCATGTTGAATCCTACCTCCTGCTTATCAATACAACATCTGAATAAGAGACTAACAACAATTGTCCTAGTTTTGAACAACTCTAATAACCCAAATTAACATTAACCAACATGCTAAACTAACAACATACTTATGAAACAATAGTTGAAACACAAATTATACTCAAAATTTAAATAAGCTTTGGAGTTGTCTAGAACATTGGATGTCCCCTTCATGAAGTTGCAAAAATTGATATTTGACCTCTTTTCATAAATAAATAAATATTTTTAATTCAACTAAACACATATATCACTACAAATATATATTTAAAGACTTCACAACTACTTCAATTGTCCTCTTGATTTTAATAAGACATGTCTTATTAAAATACTCAAAAACTGTAACAGAAAATATAAATAAAACAGCTTGATTTTAATAAGAGACGTCTTGTTGATAAAGACATTTCAATAATATACATGTTAACCATCTTTGTGTCTGGTTTGGCTGTTCTGTTATCAGCTGATATTGCTATTTTATTTGTAACTTGTGGTTGCTTCATTCAATAAAAAAAATCTTTGTGGCTACACATCGTTTTTCCACTACCAAGATGACTAAGAATATGTTCAAATTCAGGCGAGACTCTATTTTATATTTTAGTGTTGGGGATCCCGAAAAGTTGTATGACTTTATTTTCCTTCAAAAAGCTCCGGTCATGGTACTTTCACTTAACACTGTTCATGTGCATTGGAAGGCCTCAATAATTTTAAAATGAAGCATATATAGTGAAGCGAGAAAGGATGAATTCAAGTAAGCTACAAGTCAGTGCTGGGTTGTGATTCAGCATAGGAAATTATCAGTTAAGAACATGGAATGGTTTTTCTGGATTGCAGCTGTAGTTTCAGCTAGTTTAGCAATAGTCTTGCTGGAATTTGTGAAACTTATATGGTTGAAACCTCTGCAAAGTAAAAAATATTTCGAAGCCCAAGGGATTCAAGGCCCTCCTTATAAGTTATTCTATGGAAATGCTCCTGATATTGTTAGATTGGCCAGCAAGGAAAGCTCTAAACCATTGCCACTGTCAGAACACAATATAGTTCCTCGAGTTCTTCCTTCCCATCATCATTGGATGGAAACATATGGTACATTTATCCTATCCATGTGAAACATCCATGAAATCCTGTCGCTTAAGTTAACATGTTTATCAATGAACTTGATGTGTATGTATTTTATCACTTGGCACCGTCCAGTGAAGAAATCATGTAGCTTGAATTTTGCAGTACCATTTATGAAGAGAAGAACTTATAACGCCCAATTCATTATGCATTATCTGTGATGTAGGTCGGGATTTTGTTTTCTGGTTTAGGAATAAACCCAGGCCTTTTGTTGCTCATCCCGAGCTCGCAAAGGAGATATTATGTAATAAGTTTGGACATTGTGACAAAATTCAAAATAAGCAGCTTGCTAAACCGGGCCTTGGAAGGTTAAATGGGGAGAAATGGGCACAGCATCGAAGAATTCTCAATCCTGCGTTTCACACTGAACCCTTGAAAGTAAATCCTTTGAACATGTTAGAGAGAATGGGGCAAACTGGTGTCTTTTCCTATTAGCAAATAGCTTGAATAACAAAAAGATCTGTAATACCCTGGAATTGTAATAAACTAGAGGTCAGATAAATCCTATGCACGTTGGGCTATTTGTCACAGGCCAACAGACATTTCAGACACATTACTATACAAATTTTCGTTTCCTTTATTCTCTAAATCTGTGTACTAGAGTTACACACTAAATGTCTGAATTCTACAATAATTTGCAGGGCATGGTTCCCTCAATTGTAGGAAGTGGCATCAATATGTTGAGGGAATGGAGCAAACTGGTGTCTTCAGGTGCCAATGAAATTGATGTTTTAAAGAGTTTTGTGTACTTACATCAGACATAATATCATGCACAGCATTTGGAAGCAGTTATGCAGATGGGAACCGCATTTTTCATTTGCTGGATCAACAAACTCTTCTCTCTTTTGAAGCAATTCGCAGTGTTCATATTCCAGGCTTCAGGTAACAATTTTTAGCCTCAATTCCTCCAATATCGTTTTTTGACATAGTAATTTGCTGTCAGACCTTGTCCAAAAGTATTTTGTTAAGATACTAAATTGGTTTATTCTCTCATTACACAAATTTTCAAAGACGTTACATAAATTGCTTGGTAAACGGTGATTTTCCGTATGGTTCTGACAACTCTTATACTGTAAATTGGAAGGCCTGCAATAGGTTTCCCTTTGTTGAGAATTCCATGTTATATTGCACAATAAAAGCATACAAGAAATTTCTAACATACCAACAGATGAAGCACATATGAGATGAAGAGTTTTAGAGCAAATCAAAGGCTTTTCATTAATGTGCACTTCAGCTAGTGGAACGAGTACAAATGATAGTATTCATTTACTCTAGAAATCTCGCTCCACTCTCATTCCCCTCATTCTCAATCTACAATCTGTTATCCACACGTTCCTCAGAGTTGTTACCCCACTTATTCCAAGGGATACGAGTAGCTTTCTGATGCGGTCAAGGCAAGGTTTTTTATCACACTACCCCACTTTGCTGCAAATGACATGAACACACGCCAAAACATTAGTAAATTCATGTCTTTGGTTAGGTTTGTTGAGTTTTTCTAGCATATTATGCCAAATCAAACCCTTGACAACCTTCAGAAATCAATTCCAGCAGAAATTACATTTTCCATCTTAAAGGCAAGTTTTTATAGACATCTTACAATTTAGCTTCAAAACTAGATCAAGCAAAGAGATAGGGCATATGACTACTCAAATTTCATCTGAATGAGAGGGTAGAAGCACTAGAAAGTTTAGAACATTGGTTTTATCAAATTTGACTCCAGCACATCTAAAAATATCAGCAAACCACAGATTTTACAAAACTAGATATTGTATCAAACATTTTGTTTAATTTTTGAAGCTGCAAACCATAGAAATTTATCATTGATGACAGATCTGTGAAAGATGATTCTTTATAAACAGAAAAACCCAGTTCAAATCTACAGTTGATTTTCCCATATTCCAAATGGCTTGTGAGCACCCATGATGCCCTCAAATGCCCAAAAAGAGATAAGAAAAAAATGGCTTATAAAACCTGCAAATCTGCTATGGATTTCAATTCTGTTGATGGATTCATGTTCTAGGTGGAAAATCCATTAAGATTCTATCTTTGGTTTGGGTAGAGGCATTCCCAATTGCTCTAACGAGCTCACCCCTTCACTAGACATCCCCCCAAAAGACCCCTGCTCTGTAAAACCACCCCATATTTCAACAAGTGGATTTTTGCAACAAAATCCTTTGGACCCTGCACTCATTCTTCCATGATTCAATCAAATATTTTTCCTTTTTGTTTCTAAGACTTTGTCTTTTCCTCCAATTTCTCCGACAATCCTGTCCTCATGGAGTTGTTGTAGTCTATCAAGGACAAATTGACACAAACAGACTGTTGGTTACCCAAATCCAGGGAGATATTCATGATTATTGACTGAAAACCTATCATCCATGTGTCTTAAGAGGTGGCAACTTCCTTTTGAATTGCTCAAACCATGACGTAAGGAAGCCAAGTGCTTGACATAATCTCTACTTTTGAAATTTTGTGATGGCTTTTTTTGGGATTGATGCTGATTCACAAAATACCCTTGCATCACTTTCCTTTGTTTGAAATTTTATATTATAATGTACAATCAAAATACACAAGAAATTGATAACATATTAAGAGATGAAGTTCATCTGAGATGAAAGAGTTCTAAACCAAATCAGATGCTTTTCACTAATGTAAACTTCAGCTGGTGCAAGACAGATAGAACAAGAGTTCTTTGGTCCACTACAAATCTCACTCTTTTCAATATTTGTCAATCTGTGTTCATTCACGTACCATTTCAAAGTATTATAATTAAAGTCCAACTAATTGACTTCTGGCAGTCTAGGCTGCCACCTCAAATTAGATACTAACATTAGGAATCCAATTCTATGACAGTTCCCCTCAGGTGAGAACTACAAAGGATAAACAAAAACCTTGAAGCACAGTTACGTGTGTTTATGGTTCAACCAATAGGCTTTCTAGACTAAATTTCAACAGCAATGTATAGTAGCGAGTATACTATTGCTATCTCAACCAGCAGTGGAATCTACTGTTACCCACAACCCTTTTTCTAGACTTCAATTATTATTGCAGTCACTCACGAAAGAAAACATCACTGGCCCAACTCCTGAATGCAATTTCCTAAAGTTGAATCTCTATACCTCATACAGCTATAATTTCTGTTGTCTCGACTTAGAAAGTACAACGGTTGTAAAAGATAAATACTAGGGTAAGAAGGCCGTAGGTTATGAAAAGTAACTAAATACAAAGCAAAAATGAACAAACATGTTTGAAGTAAGGCTCGAACTAGAAGAAATAAAATCATCATCATGTGTAAGTGCAAAAGGGCCTAGGAAAAAAATTAAGAATTCTCATAAAAGGTGGTCCAAGATTGAGATGGCTAGGCTGGATTACAAGGACACTAAATACTCCCCTTAAAGTCTTTGCTAGCATCCAAGATTGCTGACCTTTGATATTAGAGAAAATGCTAGTAATGTGCATCTATCTCGATGACTTGACTTGCAAATAATGGGAAGGCCCTTGACATCGATACAAAGTAGATACTCTCCACCTAGAATGAGGTTTGGGGTTACGGGTTGTGGTGCTTTGGTGGTAATATTCAAATTGGAATGTGCACTACTAATCTAGACCTCCCATAGGAATGAATCATTTAAATCCTTGCATATTAGAGATTATAGACATGTTGGGAATCTAAATTCTACTTGGAGTTGAGCGTTTATAGGTAAGTCCAAGTGACTTGAATGTATTCTCAGTGAATATCTTCTTTGAAAAACTATTGACAACCTATTTCAAGGGAAGAAGAGAGAAGTGGCATCTAAGGAATTCCAAAATTGAGGAAGTCAATTGATAGATTGGAGAAACAAATTGGTCTCAAAATACCAACAACATTGTTGGCTAATAGAGCCCAAAGAGGCATTCCTCAAAAGAACAAAGTGACGGGTAGAGGTATCTCTCATGGCTTGAAGTTGAATCACCCAAGGATTTGATTTCATTGATATGCAAAGTTGATTGAAGATACAGTGATACACTAAAGGTGAACGGGTTGAATGAAAAAAATTAGCTGGACAATGCACTAAGGAACTTTCCTTTCACAACAAATTACACATTGAATCATGAGGGTCTAGGCCCTTTGTGTATGAGTCTAGTGAGAATAACACTAGCTAAGGCTTGAAACCCTAGAGCCATAAAGAACTATAACAGTTTCATTAAAGATATGTATATTTGAATAGATAAATCAGAATGTGTTTGAACTTGGAAGACATTAGTGTTCAATGACCTTAATTGGTGCATATACCTTATGAAGACATGATTGAGAGGCAAGATTTAGACTAAATTATGGTCGAGTGAATTAGACTTTGAAAAGAGCATAAACCCTTTTTATTTCTATGTCTTTTCATTGTATAAAAATTAAATCCTACATGGAGCACCATTGTACATTCAAGATGCTAACTTGATGAAGCTCACAAAAATAGGTAAGAACATCAAGTTGTGTCTTTAAACCATCAACAAGGTGAGAGGAGGATAAAAACATTAGCACATCTAGTATAGCAAACATGTAACAAACTTGATGCTTTACCTACTGATTTTACCTAAGTTTTAACCCACATGTGAAAGTTTACATTTAATGACACATAGCAATAAAAAAAAATCATTTCAATAACAACGATGCATATTCGAAATAAATCCATTTCAAATTTTCATTGCATTTCAATAAAGTAACATTACATAATTCCAAGTAATGATTACGTTTCCAAATACTTTTTTCATAAAGATATAATATCATGATTACATACATAGCTTTCAATAGCTCAATGGAATAAAGTACAAATGGTCCAGATGTCCCTTCCTGGGCATACATCTTCAAATTTCGGTTGTCGACTGCATGAGGGAGAGTATCACCCAAGTGCTTTTCCTCCAACCACGGACTAATTGCAGTCCCCCGCGAATCTATCTAACGGAAAGATGGCCCTCCCTTCAATGAAGAGATTGTTTTGGTAACCCTCATAATAATAGCCTTCTTGAGCATGGTGTTGTGTCCTACATAAATAGAGCTACCTTACAGTGGATACCCACCTACATGCATGACATTCCCAATCTAGTTATGCATACCTAGCTCATGGATACCCGCCTACATGCATGACATTCCCAATCTAGTTATGCAAACCTAGCTCACAGTGAACTGACAAGTGTAAACAGTGGCACCTTACACTACTTTGGCCAAAGATTTGATAGTTACATCAAACTCACTTTCTAAGAAGTGGTTTCTCACTTCTATGAAGTGGAAGTCATATGTTCACCCACCCTCTTTGCTCAATTTGGTAAATTACATGACCATACTAACTCTTGACGAGTTTATTCCATAACATGATTTCAACCCAAAAGGTATTGTACATTCAAGTGATCTAACTAACCAACTAGGTTACTCCCAACCTTAGTTTATCCTAACCCTAGGAACAAACCCCTCTATCTATACAAGTTTACATTACATCACAAATTGACATTCACAATCATAGTACTTCTAAATCAACATTTCAATTCATGCATCCATACATTTGGTCTTTGGTATCTTAAATATAATAATAATACATTATCTTCATAAATACAATTTCATGCTTCAACAAAATGCTTAATCATTGTAATATATATATATATATATATATGTATTAATGTATATATTAAAAACCATTCAATTGCCAATCATATACATATATATTTATATCAAATTTATATATGTATGTATACATTATCAAATACATACATATATACATATATACCATTATTTAACATTTAATAATAATAACATATATATATTTATCAATAAGTATATATACCATGTGTATATATATATAAATATATATGTATCCAATTGATTTCCCATGTGTATGTCTGTAGAGAAGGGGAATTCATTGCTCACGAGTCTCTTTATTCTCAAGAGAATCCTAGGGAGGGGACTGCCCTAAACTACCTCAAGGAATAGAGTGAGAGTTCCAAAACCAGAAAGATTAGGTCTCAGAGGTTTTCAGGACAAACTAGCAAGTTTTCAGCCAAGGACAATAGTGTGGAGTACGAACAGTAGCACGACACATTGGAGTCTTAGAGGCGCACTGGCGTCTCATACGGACCGAAAACGAGGATGTCTTAGAGAACAACTAAAGTGACTACTAACAATCTGATAACTAAGAACTTCTAGAGTACAAGAAAATAACAGAAAGTAATAGAATTGAAACATGGTAAAGTAAATGATAAGACTAAAGAGGATAAAGAAAGTTCTCACAACAATTTAAGTAATGGGGCCTCCAACAAGTAAATATCTTCAATACATACACACATAACATCGAGGAAAATTGTTGGGGCTGTTTAGGGGCTTGCCTCAGTCAAACCCCCGTTTCGGCATTCCCACCTCCATGGACAGCCAGATAGATAGAGAGAAATAATAAACAAAAATGAAATGAACACGAGAGAGATAAAAGAAATCTCCACTCAAGGAGGAGAACCCGTATCAAGAAATAGAGATGCAATTGATAAGGGATGTGAGAAATCCCAAGATGCTCAAAGATACAAGGTAAGAAAGATATCACCTGCAAGGCTTAAGCAAACCAAAGAGAGAAAGATGTAGGTGTGAGAGCCAAGAGAGTTGCAAAGAGAGTTACAAGAACGTGAGAGTGTTGTTGTAGCAAGCTGTAGAGAGTTGTGTAAACAAGAGAGAAAAAGAGAAAGACAAGAGAGATATCCAAGAGAGAAGCCAAGAAGCTAGAGAGAAGCTAGAAGACCAAATGAATTGAAAAGATAGCATTTAAAGAGAGAAGAGGAGGGAAAAGAAGCTTCTCGAGCCGTTTCAAAGCATCTCGGGCTGTTACCACCAACAAAGGTTGCTGACAAGTGGAAAGGCGCTCGAAATGGTCATTTGAACGTCAAAATCTCATAGGACACTAGCGTGCTGTGACAAACAACTAGATAGATAGAGAGAAATAATAAGCAAAAATGAAATGAACACGAGAGTGATAAAATCAATCCCCGCTCAAGAAGGAGAACCCATATCACGAAATAGAGATGCAATGGATAGGGGATGTGAGAAATCCCAAGATGCTCAAAGATACAAGGTAAGAAAGATATCACCTACAAGGTTTAAGCAAGCCAAAGAGAGAAAGATGCAGCTATGAGAGCCAAGAGAGTTGCAAAGAGTATTACAAGAACGTGAGAGTGTTGTTGTAGCAAGTTGTAGAGAGTTGTGTAAACAAGAGAGCAAATGAGAAAGACAAGAGAGAATGTCCAAGAGAGAAGCCTAGAAGCTATAAGACCAAATGAATTGAAAAGATAGCATTTAAATAGAGAAGAGGAGGGAAAAGAAGCTTCCCGAGCCGTTTCAAAGTGTCTCAGGCCGTTACCACCAACAAAGGTTGTTGACAAGTGGAAAGGCGTTCGGAAACGATGAGAACAGGAAAGGCACAAGGTTTGACGCAAAGTTAGTGTGTGAAGGTAACTGCCAAAAAGGGGTCCTGAGCATCTTGAGAGAGGAAAAAAGTTGATGTAGGGGCTAAAATGAGCCTACATAAGTGCTAAGGGAGTGGACACTAAAGTGGATACAAGAAATGTATGTGAAATTACAAGGGGTGCAATTTTACGACATTACAATGTCATATCCGTATACATAAGTATTTCTACCTAAATGTGCGCATACGTGTATGACCATATGCATGTGTTATCGCATACACACATATATACATTTAATGTATATACGTATTGATTAACATATATATCAAATACGCAAAGCATAAGATATACCCAATACAAAGATTCAGTCACTTTAATTCAAACCAAAGAAACAACCAAAGGAAATTAAAGACCATTAAACAAACATTCCAATTATCCCAAAAACTACGACCAAGGGTTTACTTACCGAATCCCGAACTGACTTGACTTAATTTGATTAACTAGGATTTGAGTGTGTGATAGCTCAAGTAGGTACATTAGGGGTTACCATACCAAGCTCCTCTCCTGGGTGATACCCCCCCTCTCTTATCGGAGGGCTCGATTCTTTCTTGCATCCAACTTAGTGCATCACAAAAGAAGTTAGTCGATAACATGAAAATCATATCCATCATATATCATTTGCATCATTAAAGCATTAAAAAGCAATAACATCATAATGCATATTCATGTATTTCATTCATCCATTGAACATATTAATGTCATGATTTTGCATTTAATATCAAATTTACTTATGAAGGTAAAAGTAATCTGGTAACTGAGAAATGGGTGTAATGAAATAAAACATAATATAACATAGACCCATTGTCAACATGAGTATATTGCCTTTTAAATGTAAATAGTTTGTGAGCAAGGGCAATCCTACTCAAATTTAGTGATAGTTTTGACAAAGTTAGAGAGACCATGGGGAATTTGGAATTGGCCTATTGTCTCGTAGATCTCATGATATTAGTAATATAAGAAAGAGTGTTATTCAGGTTATTATTTGATAAAGAAATTACTAATTCCATTGATGATTATAGACATCATATTTGGGTGGATATGTCATTTATACATTCAGGGGATTTGGAAGATATGTTAGGACAAAACATGAAAAATGTTGTAAAGAAGATAATTATAGACCCTAAAAGGATATTTGACAAAAGAAATGTCTTTAATGCATCAGCCAATCATTCATCAATCAGGATTTGATTCTACGTAGGTGGTACTTTTCTACTTCACAAGAAGCACAATTTTGGACTACTCCCTTCCTAAAAAGAACATAGATGGAATAATGATTGAGTAAGTTCTTTGGACGAGGACAAGGAAAACAAAAAGGCCCCTTGATTGCATTGCAGTTTACTAAATACTTTTTTAAAAGACTACCTCATTTTGAATAGCTTTATAGAGGCATTTAGCATTGAATTTCTACCCTCTAACTAGCAATTCAATTGCATTGTTAAGCTCTCTTTTTTTCTTAGTTCCAATGGTTTTTTTTTAATAAAAGATAATGGATATATGAATGATAGAAAGATATTACAAAAACTAAATCCCTTTTGTAATAGAAAAAATGGGCTAAGGGACAAAGGGAAATAATTTACAAAATCACTTCCATAAAGGGGCAGATCATAATTACGAGCATCCAATATAAGCCATTATAGAGCCAATTGCAAGGGGAAACGTATAGAAAAAACTATAAAGAGACAAAAAGAAAGGAAAATATTCTTATAATCCATAGACATGTAATATAGAGTTCTATAAGAGGGCTGCAAATAGACTTCTTTCCCATCCCTTTATTTTTGTTGATGATTTTGTCCATGGAAGAAAGCAAAGCTCCATGTATCATCGTAGGCAGTTTAAGGCAGCTAGTTCCATTGAGTAGGGTTGGAAATTAGAATATCCTTAGCCTTAGGGATGGTATCCCTGTTGAAGTGCAACTTCCCATGTTGAAAGGGGTTGGATTAAGCCATTTTCTGCCTTTTGTGGCTCCTTATTGAGCCTTATGCTGCAATATTTAAAATTTTAAACAAAGCATATTTTGTTCTCTTCCTCCATTAGGATTTTATCAATTGCCTCTTTTCCATATGATGAGTTTTAGTAGTTGACCCTTATCACATTGAGCCATTCCATTTGTTGCCTTATACAATACTACAATATAATTTAATTTTCCTTTTGTCAAAGTGTGGAGTTAATTATAAGAGAGACATATTGCTGGATGAGGGCTATGTCTGCCCCTTTTTCTTCCATCTTTTGCATTAGTCCAAGGAGAATTTCATTAATATTGGCCAAAGTGATTAAGTGGGAGTTAAGAGATGTTTCTTTAGTATTTTTCTCTATTCTAGGGATGCTACTAGAAGGGCCAGCAATAGGAATAGAAAAAGGGACAGGTTTGAAAGCATGGCATTCTCAGAGGCATGGGTGGTGATGGATTGAATAGTAACAAGACCAGGTGGGTTTGATGAGGCCAAATTAGAACTACAATCTTTGTTTAACAGATCAACATGACCCTTCTTATATTTGAGTACATACCATTCCCCCAACTACTTCTCATTTACTCGTAAAGAGTGTTAGTGTTTCTTAGATCAGATTAGATAATAAATTGTTCAATAGAAATGCAACACATAAGACAATGAACACAAGAAGATACCCTGGGAAAACCCTCCTCTTGAGGGAGAAAAACCCAGCAAATGATTCTCTTATATATATGATAACACAGTGACAGAATTCTGCTTACAACACAGCCCAACAATGGCTAATACAAGATAATATATTCGCCCTCCTTCAAGGTATAAATGACTGTCTTCTTTCTGGAAATCGGACTGCTGCTTCTAAGGTGCGAATTCTGCTCTTGAGTATAAAATGCGAACTTGCTTGAATGAATGATAACAATACCAAAAAGGGACCTTGTATATATACAACATAGGTGCCTCTTCATTTAGGTCGGCCTTTACATAATAAACAATTAATATGTCTTAAGGTCGGCTCAATGTAAAGACAAGAATAGCGAACTTATAAGGGTCGGCCCTTTTAGCAAATCAAATGTTTATCTTTTCTTCTTGGGAAGTACAGACCGAAGCTGTCATAACATCAACACTCCCTCTCAGCTAGGGATGAACTTCCATCTGCACAAGACACATCATATTAGAATGAAAACAAAATAGAATATCACCTCAACGTGATATTAACCATTATGGCTACTCCCATAGATGGTATACATGACATCCACCATAGCTTCTCCCAGAGGGTGGAAACAAGGGCTTACACCTCAACTCTCTCTCAGCAGAGAATTGCATTATCAAGGGCTTACACCTCAACTCTCTCTCAGCAGAGAATTGCATTATCAAGGGCTTGCACCTCAACTCTCTCTCAGCAGAGAATTGCATTATCAATCAAGGATCACTGATTACTGAGACTCTTTCTCAGTCAAGGCTGCATTCTCCACCATACCAAGTTTCTCTCGGAAGTACACAAACTTAATCCTGGCGAGAGGCTTGGTGAGAATGTCTGCCGTTTGCTCTTCAGTGCTGATATACCTCAACTGTATAGCTTTCCTTTGCACCATATCTCTAATATAGTGGTACTTGATCTCAACATGTTTTGTTCTGTCATGAAACACAGGATTGACAGAAAGCTTCACACAGCTTTGATTATCACAGTGTATAATAGTAGGCTCCATTGATTGTCCAAACAATCCTGCAAGAAGCTTACGAAGCCACACTGCCTCACGAGCTGCCACACAAGCTGCTATATACTTTGCTTCAGTTGTACTCAAGGCCATTGAAGACTGTTTCCTGCTACACCAGGAGATCATAGCAGTCCCCATACTGAAGCAACAACTAGAGGTACTCTTCTGATCTGAAACACATCCTGCCCAATCAGAATCAGTAAAACCATGTAGCTCTAAATCCACGTTTGAAGAATATCTCAACCCATATCCAATTGTGCCACATAAATATCTCAGGATATGTTTAGCTGCTACAAGATGTATTTGCTTTGGTTCACACATAAACTGGCTAAGTGCACTCACTGCATAGCAAATATCAGGTCTAGTGTTGACTAAATACATCAATGAACCAATCAACTATCTATACATCGTAGAATCCACTGGTTCTGAACTAGCTACAGCTTCTTTCAACTTATCTAAATTAGTCTCCATGGGTGTAGACATAGGTTTGCAGTCAATCATACCAAACCTTTTGAAAATGTCAACAGTGTACTTGCCTTGACTTAGAATCATCTCATCTGGCTTTTGCCAAACTTCTAAGCCAAGAAAGTAATGCATAAGACCTAGATTCTTCATCTCAAACTCTGAAGCTAATTCCTTCTTGCATTTTAGAATTAGATGTTCTTCACCAGTAATGATCAAGTCATCAACATATAAAACCAAAATTAATGCTTCACCATTTACTATTTTGAAGTAGAGGTTAGAATCTGCATCATTCTTTGAGAAACCCAGACTTGAAAGATACTGATCAATTCTTTCATACCAAGCACGAGGAGCTTGTTTAAGACCATACAAGGCCTTCTTCAGCTTGCAGACATGAGACTCTTTCCCATGCACCTCAAATCCTTCTGGTTGCTCAATGTAAACCTCTTCTTCTATTATGCCATTCAGAAAAGCTGTCTTTACATCCATTTGGTGAATCTTCCATCCTCTAGATGCAGCAATAGCAATGATGGTTCTAACAGACGTGTAACGAGCCACAGGAGCAAAAGTTTCTTCATAGTCAACTCCCTCTTTTTGTGAGAACCCTCTAGCCACAAATCTAGCCTTGTGTTTCTCAATGCTCCCATCAGCTGCATGCTTGATCTTGAAGAGCCACTTAGAAGACACCACAGATTTGTCTTTGGGTCTAGGAACTATATCCCAAACATCGTTCTTAAGTATAGACTGATACTCCTCAATCATGGCATCCTTCCATACTTGATGACTAGAAGCTTCTTCAACATTTGAAGGCTCTGACTCAATAATTTGACTCATCAAGGCAACATAACTAGAGAACTTGTGAGGTCTCTTGCTTTCTCTGAAAGCTCCTCTTGGAGCTGCAAACCTTTCTGCTTCCTGCATTGTCCTGCGAGCCCAAAGAGGTCTTTTCTTTCCAATCACAATGTCTAGAGGCCCATCAGTAGGATCCAAAGGCTCAGCTGGATCAATATCTTCTTTAGGTTCTGTATCCTCCTTCAGATTCTCTGGAATATGGTCAACTTCCATATCTTGAGGAGGTTCTTCTTCATCAATCTCCATAGGAGTGCCTTTGGACCTTCTGTAAGCAACATCTTCCTCAAATGTGACATCTCTACTAATCTCAATAGATTTCTGTCCTGGAATGTATATCCTGTAAGCTTTTGATGTCTCACTGTAGCCTACAAGAATTCCTTTCTTCCCAGAAGGTTCTAGCTTTGTTCTCTTTTCCTTTGGAATATGAACATAGACTGGACAGCCAAAGATCCTCAAATGACTAACTTCAGGCTTCACGCCTGAGAATGCTTCTTCAGGAGTTTTATTCTCTAAGATCCTGTGGGGACTCCTGTTTTGAACATAGACAGCTGTTCTTGATGCTTCAGCCCAAAGAGAGATTTGTAAGTCTTGATCATGGATCATAGCTTTCACTGCTTCCACAATAGACCTATTCTTCCTTTCAGCAATACCATTTTGTTGTGGATTATAGGGAACACTGAACTCCCTCTTAATCCCTGCTTCAATACAAAAGTCTCGAAATGTGCCAGAAGTGTATTCTCCACCATTATCAGATCTCAATACTTTGATCCTCTTCCCAGACAGATTTTCAATCTGTGCTTTGAATTCTCTGAATCTATCTAATACTTCTTCTGATTCTTTAGATCTCAAAAAATAAATCCAAGTCTTTCTAGAGTAATCATCAATGAAAATAATATAATACAAGAAACCACTAGATGATGCAATAGACATTGGACCACACAAATCAGAATGAATGAGATCAAGAATACATTTAGATCTACTTTCACTGGAATGAAACGTACCTTTTGTGTTCTTGCCTAGGGCACATCCCTTGCATGTACCTTCATGTTCTTGATTGAATTTCGGAAGACCGGTGACCATCTTCTCCATGATAGGTAGAGCACGAAAGTGAATGTGAGCCAATCTTCGATGCCAAAGATCACACATGCTGGTACTGTTATGCACAAGTGCTTGAAGAGGACGAGTGCACAGCCTGTAGAGACATTCATGTCTAACCCCAATCACTTGAGCAGATTTGAAGCTGGAGTTATTTGCCCATATAAGAACTTTCCCTTTAGAGAAGGCAACTTGATAACCCTTGTCTTCTAATGCTGAAATTGAAACAAGGTTCCTCTTTATCCCTGGTACGAACAGTACATCATTCAACTCCAAAGAAATTCCAGAATCCAAGTGAAGAGTGGAATTTCCAATCCCTTTTACAGAATATCTAGCATCATCTCCAATAACAACTTGATCACTGGAGTTGCTTTCCATTAAGTTTGAAAGGTGACCTCTGAACCCGGTGATGTGCCTAGAAGCACCACTATCAATCAACCAAGTGTTAGAGTCAGTAGAAACATTGCTAGACAAGGCTGAATAAAATAGATAATCACTGGAGTCCTTTTGTGGAGCGACTTCTTCAGCATCTGCAGTGGCGGCTTGAAGCTTGGGTCGTTGAGGGGAAACCCTCGCAAAGTGACCATACTTATCACAACGAAAACATTGAATCTTGGACATGTCTCGTTTCCTTTTGAAGGTAGGAGCATCATCATTTCCATCTTCTCGATTCCTCTTGAAGAATCCTTTCTTAAAGCCTTTTCCTTTTGATGAATGAGAGGCAAGAACTTGTAATTCTTCATTCTTTGAGCTTTGACCAATTCCTCTTGCTGTTAGTCTTGACTCCTCTTGAATGTAGTCAATCCTCAATTGATCAAACTTGGGAAGTTCAGATCTTGCACTGATTCCTTGAATGAACGCCTCCCATGAAAGCGGAAGACCATTGAGAGCAAGCATAGTCAGTTCTTTATCATCAATCATGTGACCAATAGTGGAGAGCTGATCTTTTATCTCTGAAATCCTCATGAAGTATGTAATAACAGATTCTCCTTTCGCCATTTTCACATGATGAAGTTGTTGCTTCAGTGCAAGGGCTCGACTGGTGTTGTTGATTTCGTACATCTCTTCCAAGGTTGTAAACATCTCTCTTGCTGTATCCAACTTGAAGACAATTGGTACAATATGATCCTTGACGGAATCAACCAATACTTTCTTTGCCCTAGTGTCTTTCTTTCTCCATTGCAGCTTCTCTTCTTCCCCCTCAGGTTCGGGAACTTTTGTTTTCACAAACTCAGCCAAATCATTCTCTTCCAAAGTTAGCATGAACCTGAACCTCCATGATGTGTAGTTCGAGATCCCTTCGAGTCTATCCTCGATTTTCAGACCGTTCACCATCTTGAGAAATTTAGAAGATAGACTGAAAAGAAAAGATAATGAGAGTTGCAAACTAACAGATCTGAATCTGATCACGATCTTTTTCACACCCGCTTTGATACCATGTTAGTGTTTTTTAGATCAGATTAGATAATAAATTGTTCAATAGAAATGCAACACATAAGACAATGAACACAAGAAGATACCCTGGGAAAACCCTCCTCTTGAGGGAGAAAAACCCAGCAAATGATTCTCTTATATATATGATAACACAGTGACAGAATTCTGCTTACAACACAGCCCAACAATGGCTAATACAAGATAATATATTCGCCCTCCTTCAAGGTATAAATGACTGTCTTCTTTCTGGAAATCGGACTGCTGCTTCTAAGGTGCGAATTCTGCTCTTGAGTATAAAATTCGAACTTGCTTGAATGAATGATAACAATACCAAAAAGGGACCTTGTATATATACAACATAGGTGCCTCTTCATTTAGGTCGGCCTTTACATAATAAACAATTAATATGTCTTAAGGTCGGCTCAAGGTAAAGACAAGAATAGCGAACTTATAAGGGTCGGCCCTTTTAGCAAATCAAATGTTTATCTTTTCTTCTTGGGAAGTACAGATCGAAGCTGTCATAACATCAACAAAGAGATGGTTGATCCATTCCTAGAAATTCATTTCAGCTAAGAGCTGCAAACCCATTCAATTAAAGATGCTATACAGATCTTGTTGAGAGGAGACTTGAAGATGATATTCTGTGTGTGAAAGATCTACTAAAATTAATGGTCATACATCCTTGGATTGATATCACCTTCTTTTGGTACCCATGTTAATAGGAAAAGGTGCTATGGTTTGAGAGGGCAGTGTATGACCTTTAAATCCAAGAAGCTTTGAGTTGTACCTGCTTTTAGTACATCATAACTTGTTGACCATTGTTTTCCATAGTACTAAATTTGCTTTCTAGTGTATCAGGAAACTTGGCTAAGTCATTACAAGTATACCTTCTTTGTTTCTCAAAAGTGGTAAGATTTTTTTTTTTCTTGCAAGAACATTTACAAATTGATATCCCAGGACTTGTATGTCTAATTCCACCATTTAATACATGTAGCACATATATTTTGTTTTCTTTTTTATAGTGATACAAACTGAGGTATGGATTCAAGAGGTCATCACTTCCGTCCTCTAGAGATCTCAAACCATGTTCTCTAAGACCTATTGAGGGCTATGAATAAAGTGACAATGCAAACACAAATTGTTCTAGAACTTTGAAGAGAGTTCCAGTTTCACCTGTTGAAGGCCTTTGACATATCTAGTTTTAGGAAGACTCCTAGCAAGTTTTATTGTTTTGCTATTGTATTAGCTCTTAAATGAGAATGATATTAAATAGAATTTTTCTTAGGACAAAGTCTAATTGTGTTTCTAAAATGATTTTATGGAGTTGTAGCTTTAGATGAAAGTAAATTAGCTTGGAGATGATTTTGTGTATTGTAAAGTCCAATCGGTGTATAATGTTCTAGTCTTGAGGCATTTGCTAGTTTTTGGATTAGCACTAGACTGATAACATTAATGTGGATGAGCGTCTATTCTTTCCTCCATGATTCTTGAACTACCTAACTAATTTCGTTTTTTATTAGGCCCTAGAAATGTTAGTATAAACCAGCCAAGAAAACATTAGGCCCAAGTGATTTATTTGGATGAAAAAAGAAGAGGATTGCCTCAATATCTTCCTCTATAGTTTAATTCATCAGTTGATTATTCTCTTCTAAATTTATCACCTAATGGGGAATTTTTAGGAGATTTTCATAGGCCGTCTTTTCCTTATCTAGTTCATTTTTACCAAAAGAACTGGTTTCCTTCGATGTTCCTTGTAGATCAATTACCATTATCCCATCATTTAACAATATCTCTACTTAAGTATTGATGTGTTGTTTGTTCATAACTGATTTGTGAAAGCATGTAGTATTTGAGTCTCCTTTTAGGACCCAATGAGATTTTGCTCTATCTCCAAAATCGGCTTTCTCTATTTTTGGGCTAATAATAATTTTAGAATTGTTTACTATTATCTATCAAATGCCTTGTGTCATATCCCCCATAGGCACCCATTTTACTTGTCAAGGATCATATTGCCATTGATAATATGTGGATGATGTAGGTTCTACAATTCACTGAGAATGTAAATAGTATCATCTTCTTTCATTGGCATCGAGATCCTATCTAGGAAGGATATCTTTTTTTTGAGCAAAAGGCATAAAGCCTATATATTATATTATATAAAGTATAAGTTTTTACATAAATGAACTAGTATACGAAAGCCTGGCAGAGCCAAAAAAATTTAAAAGACCTAATAGATATGGCCGCTTTACATGAAAACTTAGAGTTTTTCATAGGCCTAAACATGATAGAATACTATTTATAATTATCTCATCCAAAAAACCTAAACTATATTATCTTTATAATATATTTCGTCATTTGACAAACTTCCACTCAATTTTCACCTTGTTGTTCCTGTGAAGATGAAACAACATGTAGGAGCTTTGGAAGTTGTGGATTTGGAGCTAGGATAAGATTTTGATGTCGCACATGAGATAGTAGAAAAAATATTGCATAATATACCTCCTTAACCCACATTGCCATATTCTCCCCAATTTTAGTGGCATTATGTTGCAGAGCTCTAATTAAAATGTGTTCACTTTGCATTTCAATTGCTTGTTTAATTGTATCTTGCCAAGTAGTAATTAATATAAAATAATAATTTTAATTTTAAATAAGTATATTTTAACAAATATAGATAATTGTTTTAAATTATAATGCAAAAATAAATAATTTACCTATCATCCTATCCCCGAGTCAAGAATAAGATAATAAACAAAATAAAATAAAAAGAAAAGATTTTTCGATGAAAAAGGAAGGCATGGGAGGTAGGAAAGAGATTCATAGAAATTCAAAACAATGAGACTTGTTGCAATTTTTGGAGAGAAAACACAAATGACGAAAGGAAGTGAACTATTCCGTCCTTGAACAAGGGGCACCTTTTTTGAATATTGTGACCATTCCATACATCCTCAGATGTGTAGTAGAATCTTACTAGCACTTTACTTAGGGTGTAAAGGATTTTAGAATATACTCAAGCTATATCCTTACCAAGATTGTTATAAGACAATCTAGAATATGCTTGGGGGTTGAATCTTTAGCATCTTGTTCATATGGGAAACATGTGATGTTTAAGTGGAATATAAATTGTTTTCATAAGTGTGGTTTTTCATGAAACTATAGTAATATTTATCCTATTGGTCTTGTTAGGATTTTGTCAAAAGGTTTGCAATTACTATAATGTCCCCTTCTCAAGCCTAATCAGCATGGTGACCGTTAGCCTATTTCTTGAGTTCTTGTAAGCTAATTTGTGGTGGTAAGGGGATTCCAAAAGATCTTGGAGAGATTGCTTTTAATTTTCTTTGGAAACTGATGGCGACATTGATATCGGTGGGTGATATGGATTGCAATGATGCTTTTATAAGCATTTTTGGCCTCTTGGCCTGTTCTCCAAACTTCTTGGAGATTATGCCTATTTTTAGTAAGCTTTTGGGTTGGCACCTATCATCATCCCTCAACTTTAGTGATTTATTGGTGTGATTTCTTTCGATTCTTGAAGCCTTGGGTATGCAACTTGGGTGGAGTATTTAAAATATACACTTAATCTTATAATGTTAAATGTTAAAATATTTGCTTAGTGTTATATTTTATTCAAAGTGACTTTTGCATGTAATGAATTATTTAATTCAAAAAAGCAAAAAGGAACAAAAAGTGTTATTTTGGAAAAAAGCAACAAAAAAACTAGAAAAGTAGGTTTGGGGCTCTCATTTCTGATATGCAGAAGAGTACACATGACAAGATGCTGCCAGATTGAATCTATGAGTTCTTCCAAGAATGATTTAGGATGAAAACTCTGTTTCAGTTGCTGTTCTCAGATCTAAAAAACAATCCCTAGCTGGTTGGAGTGATTCCACATAGGGGTCACCATTGTAATTTGCAGAGTTTCAAACAAGGGTTTCAAAAAATGAAGATTTTTATGGTATTTTGATTTACATATATGTTTGGGGTTTGTTTGGAGAATTTTTTGAGTATTTTTGAGGTGTTCGTGTGTACATATGGAAGCTATACAATTCTGGGTAAGGACTGAAACCCTATGACAGACCTGTACCTGTGCATTCTTTGGCTTTAAAAAGGCTGTTTGAAGACTGCTGGGTCATTGCAAAACTGGTTTGAGTTATGGGGAAAAGTATTACATGTTGGGTGATGGATTTTGGTGGTTTTTGGCTGCCTTGACCTGCAAATAGTGAGCTATAGCCCTGCTACAGCTCCTACGTTCAGTTTCAGACCTGCAACAATTGACTTTATCACCAAATCCAAGTGATTGAAGGAGTTGGAAGCATATTAGACCTATTGCTACAGCTGGAAGGTGTCTTTGTGCATGTTTTGGTGACTGTTATCCAGGTTTCTTTACTGTTTGAGACTGTAACAGTTCAGGCCTGCCAGCACTCATATTTGTTTATCAGACCTGCAGCAGCATTGAGCTAGGCATACCGGAACTTCATTGCTCACCAATGACTCCGAATCTGAGGTTTTTACCTTTGGTTATGCTATGAACTTGTTCATCTATCATGTGGGTGCATCATGAAGTGTTTATTCAACATTTGTAATTGTACCAGTCATGAAATTACTCTGCTAGAAGGCAAGATGCAATGACCCTATGAAATTCCAGAATGGTAAATAGGTGTACGCTTGTGGTTACATAAGTGAATCTTCTTGTTGTGGAATATTCATGAAGTTTGAGTAAATATCAGTGTTCCATGGGGTTTTGGGGACGGGGACGGGGACGCATTTCGGGGATGGGGGACAGGGGGTCTAAGTTTGGGGGCGATGAGGGGATGGCGAGGGGACGGTGGTGGAGGGGTGGCAGGGTGCTGAAATACATATAGTACTTGAAAAAATAGTTATAAAAAGATGTATGAGTATAAGAATTATACATCTTGGAGACAACTAGGAGTCCCTTAGACATGTTGAGGACACTCCAGCATCCTCAAAGTCCTAGCAGCGTCTTGGAGACAGTGGAATTGGTGGTGGGATGGTGGCACTAGTGGTGGTCTGGTGGGGGGACACCCCCCCAAGTCCCCAAGTCTCCAAGACGTCCCTGTCTAGGAAACGTGGGGTTTTTTGGGGGGGGTCGTGTCCCCGTGGAACACTGGTAAATATGTGTTTCCAATTGTTGTAGATTTTTTGAATCATATCAATCTTACAGCTAGGTTCATAAAAATTAGAGTTTACTTGTGGCTCAGGTACTCCAAATGTGCCATGAGAGTTATCACATTATTTAAGGTTCTCCTTTCTAAGGTGCTCTTCCTAATTTGTCACATTTTCCTAAAATTTGGGTGTCTGAAACTCCAAGCTTCCACTTATTGTTATATCTTATTCCATTGTTCTGAGTTGTTCATGGTCCCTTGAATTGGACTATAAGGACAAGGCTTGTGCCATAAAGGTGACAATGTCCATTGAGACATCAACTTTCATCATGATCCTTTTTTCTAGTTCTTTTGTGTCATTGAGGATTTCAAAAAGATTAGAGATTGTTACCTAGGTTATTTAAGAGGGAACTCCTCTATTCTTCGGAATTTAGGCTATCTAGAACTCTTGCTTTGTGGTTTTTTCATATGTTGTTGGTCTTGATGCTCCTCCTGTAGTTGTGCCCTTTGTGTGTGCTTTTTCTAGGGCAGATTCACTTGTTTTTCAATCTCTTTTTGTTTATCTTGTCTTGAAAGGTTTTGTTGGGTTGTCTCTTCCCTCATGCAAACCCTTCTAAATGTCCATTTTCATGACACTTTCTGATCTTGAATAGATTCTTTCATAGTCAATATGTTGTTCCCACTCTATTCCACTTACCTCCAACATGTTTCTTTTAAGGGTGGGCTTTTGTTGATTTGCATTGACAAAAATTCTGATATAATTTATCGCCCCTTAATTTCTTGTGATCTCTAAATTTGTTATATATATTCTGCAGTGGTTCTACCTATTCTCTGGATTGTTCTTTGCTATCAATGTTCACTTGGCAGCAGAGGGAGTCTTACACATACGAGAACTACACTTAGTAAATCATCCGTTGGGTTGAATACCAAAGTCAAGTGTTTCATAAAGAGCCCTTCCTTATTCATAAACCAGAGCATGCCTTCCAAGATTCAATTTCTTTCCTCTTTTGGTGAGAGTATGCCACGAAATATCCTTTGGCATTAAAAGTGACTCCAATTATCCTATGGGTGTCTAGTTTTCATGACCACAAGCCTTCGTTGTTTTGGTTTTGGGAAAAACTCCCATAAAGCAACAAATCAGGGCTCATTCCTTGAAAATTTGGAGCTGATCTTCCATCTCCTATATTCAGAAACAAAGTATTGGAGGGTTATCCACTTCAAGTAGCGTTCATTCTCTCTTTTTTGCTGGGAGAATGCGTGGATCCTCTTTGTAGATTTTGTTGTTTTAAAAAATGATCACTTCCTCGAAAATATGGGTTCTTGTGTTATTTGGCGAGTTGTATCAAGGAGATGGGCCTCCAAGTGATCACTTTTACCCTTTCAGCAGCTCGTGTTGGTTCTTAGATCTGTTGGTAAAACAATGGGGTGGATGTGGGGTGAGGTTGCTGGTCTAGGGTTTGTAGCATGGAGATGGGGGTGTCAAGGATTTACAATAGCATCACTTAAACATGAGCATTGAGGATAGAATGTTAACATATATAATTTTAAAATTATTTGTGGTGGAATGGAGATGTGTTTAGCCACATGAAATATTTATTTGGATTCACTTGTAAACTTGTAATATTGGTTATCTTTTATTTTTTTATTTTTTGTGAGTTGCATATTGTAAAAATTAATATTGGAAAAACTTAGTAACAAAAAGTAAAAGAGGGGATCAATGATTTTGTGCTCTCATGGTTTCGAGACACATGGTTTACCCAATGCCATTTATTAGTTTTGTGTGAGCTTTAATCTATAAAAGCAAGCACATGTTTAATGAGTGAGGTTGACTGTCATTTGTATTGAGCTCTTTTGTAGATAGCAAGCACATGTTTAATGGGATGTGTGGTTGCATTGTTACCATTATGCTTGGACACATGGAGGATGTTTTCGAGGAGCTTGATGTTTCAAAAGTATCTATGGAGTTTTTGTAAGCGTATTGTAATGTTTAATTGCTAAATAATACATCCAGTGTGAATACTTTTATAGGTTGGATTTTTTCCTCATGAGGATTTTCCTCTCGTGTAATTTTGTGATGTCTTTGATTTTTGCATTACGGTTATTCTGTAAGCTTTCATGCATCATTTTCTCTGAGAGTTTTGTAGGAAATGGTTTGATCAACTTAGTAATTTCCTAACACATTTTACACAAAGCTGTGTTAGCTTGGAGTGAGTGACTACCTTCATTTTGAATGTGAGTAATTGTAGCAGTAAGTAATCTGCATGATCACTAAACCACAGCCCTAAGAACACCATGATTACAGTTGTCGGTTATTAATTTTAGCTCCATTATCCAAGAACTTTATCCGTGTTTTGTTCTACTCCCTCATTTGTAATGCTATAAAGATGTATTAATTCAGGGATACGCAACTTATTTCGTCATTATTTAGGGATCGATAAATTCCAAGAATTTCTTTTGCTAACAGGTTTCTTCCTACAAGGAAGAATAGGCAACGATGGTGGTTGGACAATGAAATTAGAAGATGTATCATGCAGGTGATTGAAGGCAAAGAGAGGACTGCTGGCATTGAAAACTCAGGGGACTATGGTAGTGATCTTCTTGGTCTGATGATGGCTTCCAACAAAAGAGAGGGTGAAGGAAAGGCTCAAACAAACACGAGCATGACTCTAGATGAAATAATTGCTGAATGTCAGAACTTCTATATAGCTGGTCAGAAAACTACAGCAATCCTCTTGACATGGACTATGGTATTGCTGGGAATGCATCCAGAATGGCAAGAGAGAGCACGCAAGGAGGTCTTGGAAACATGTGGGAAAAATGATTTTCCAAATGCAGACACTGTAAATGGCCTAAAAGTTGTAAGAAAGCACAGGCTCTTAAGTTTTAACCTTTCCTGGAATTGATTTATCCAATAGTGATCGTAGATTATGTTCTGTTTCCGCAACATTCTGCTTGAAGTATAATCTATTTGAAAAAGCATTTTTTAATAAGATTCAGAGACTATACATATAGGCTTTGATTTCAGATCTTTTAACTTTTCAGAGCAAGGCAGAAACTTTGATTAGTAGATCAATTTTGTTGTATCCATGCTATTGCAGGTAGGAATGATTTTAAATGAATCCTTGAGACTTTATCCACCGGTAGTGGCAATAACACGACAGACATCTAAGCCAATAACGCTTGGAAGGTTCTCAATTCCTACAGGTACTCAGCTTGAGATTCCAATTCTTCAAATCCACCATGATCAAGCTTTGTGGGGAAAAAGTGTGAATGAATTCAATCCAGAGCGGTTTAGCCAGGGAATTTCAAAGGCTGCCACGCATCCAATGGCATTGATGCCATTTGCATTAGGCCCAAGGATCTGCATTGGTCAAAACTACGCACTGCTAGAGGTCAAAATAATATTAGCCATGATTCTGCAACGGTTTTCCTTTGTGATTTCACCTAATTACATACATGCACCTGTGCAATCACTCCTGCTTAAGCGCCAACACGGAGCTCAGGTCATCCTCAATATGAATTAAAAATCCCGGGAAAGTAATTTTATTTTCTGAGATGAACTGGTAGAAAATGTACATCGTGCTCGTGGGGTGTGAGTTCTTCGCTAAGTGCTAAAAGCTTAAAGATTGATGTACCATCAATACTTATTATGGAGTTTCTATTTTGACATTCTCATTCTTCCCATTAAAAAAATAGTTGTATTGTTTAGTCCATATATAGGATTAATGGGTTTTTACTAAACATCTTGTATTGAACAATAGTGTACTTTATATTGTCATGGTTCATGAACATAATTTGTCATCAAACTTTTAGGTAATAGTTAATTATGAAAATCCTATCATTTTAGTAATGATTTGAGTATGAATATCTTATAATGATAATACGTTGATAAAATATAATATGTACTTTTATAAATGATTATGAGTATGTTTGGGAAACCATATTTATTGACTTATTTACATTCTCAACTCTCAACTTAGGTATCTCTAAGTGTATGACTACTTTTACCCTCAAACCATATCATGTAGGAGCAAAAACATTAGCATGCTTCCCAATAAGAGTAGGAAGTCTAGAATCAACTATAAGGTCCTCCCTCAACTATTCAATCACCAAAACATTTTTTCCAAGGAGATGTCACTAATAAAGGTTCTCAACTACTTTGTAGTCCAGCGACACACGTGATGAGAAGATTTATTCAAACATTATCTTTAGTTGAGTATAAAGGAAAGTACAAAAGTAAATAAAAATAAAAGATTGACTCTCATGGATATCCCTCTTGCTTAGTAGGACCAGGCACAACTCCTATATCTAACTCCTTAGCTTCTCTAATTCAACCTCAACTATGGAATACTCCCCTCATCTTTTGAGGGCTTCTCACTAGGGTGATAGGTTGGGTCATTCTCCTCCTCATCCCTCCCCCACTCTTCTCTACCACTATGATTTGTTGTTCCAACAAAGCTCTAGGCCCACAAGTGTAGGAGGGTTTCTTCCACATCGACTTATAGTAACAATGAATCCTAATGTTAGAGGAGTCTACCCTAGTTTCCCTTTTTTCTTCCACTCATGTCTTATAACTCTCCTACATTATCTCTACCAGTGGAAAGTTTGCAATGAAAGTCCCTTTGAACTACTATGATATTCTCTCTATCGGTTGGACCTCTATTTGTTAGAACCTAGGTGATTTAATATGTTGATGTTGCCACCTGATCTCCATCCTAGAGGCTGAACATAGTTGCACATGGATCTACGATAACAGTTTACATCATTAGAGAGGCATCCATATGGAAACAAGCTCCAAACCTAGGGAATGAACTCCACCTATCTTACCATGAAACTAAGTCATAACCAAAGATGAAAAGTAAAGTTGTGTGATATGATATAAGTCATGGGTGGTGTAACATAAGATGCCAAGCCCTAGTTTAGTCCCCTACCATGTTTCTCTCTCTCTAACTATAAGAGCCTAATTATATAGAAACCTATCTAAACCTTTATCACTAGCTATCTTAGTGGCAAGAATCATCATAACCACCCTATGGAGGATAGGTATAGGCCATCTTTCTTAATAGGGAAAAACTAAGTGGTCCACTTGGCACACCTTTCTATTGGGAGTTGAGCTGGCCATTTTTTTCCAAAAGGCACACCTATTCAAGAAACTGCTACCATCCCAGTTAAGGACCATCAAGAGGATGTTAAACCATGTCATGAATCCTCAGGAGAGATGTTGGACACATTTCAACAATCTCCCCCTCAACATTACCCGAGGGGATTTGAACCCGCAACCTCGCTCTGATACCACTTATTGGGAGTTGAGTTGGCCCTTTTTTTCCAAAAGGTGCACCTATTTAAGAAAACCACTACCATCCCAGTTAAGGACCAACAATAGGTTGTTAATCCATGTCACAAATCCTAAGGGGAGATTTTGGACACATTTCAACACTTTCTACATTAGTTGCATCTCCAAAGTAACCCATTTAGTCAAGAACCTTATTGTGATATCTAGGATCACTCAAAACCAATCTGCCCCTATTGACTAGGATGCTTATAATTATGTGATTGTTAAGGAGAGTGACCTTCAACTCTCCTTACAATTGTAGGAAGTAGAAAGTGCTCTATTTTCCATCTTGATAGGTCACAATATTGCACAACCCTTTACTAGAAGGTGCAACTTGAGGGGTCCTAGCCACCCTCATTAATCTTGCTCTCTCTAAAATGGTAGTGTCTATAGAAATATGTAGATCCAAAACCCAAGGAAGCTAATCCTAATCCCTTATATTTCTCCACCTAATGTAATCCCCTTCCCAAATACTATACAAACCAAATCTAATCAATAAAATAAGCTAAACTTTAAAAAATTCTAAAGTAGAATGAAACAACTTGTTTTAAATAATTAGCTACTTAATCATTGGTAAATATTTCATAATTATCATGATAGTTGTGATATAGATGTGTTGGTTTTAACCATTATGATAATTTAATAATTGCCCCATACCTTGGTTGTTTCTTTAACAACCCTAGTAGTAGTTTTATTAGTCATAACCCTAAAAGTTAAAATGTATAAAAAATAATTTAAAATTCAACCAAAATTTAAAAAATCAAATCATAGATTCTCATTCTAATGATCCCTATGAACATTTTGAGTCTAACTTTGACCAAATTTGTTTCCCCCATATGATATTTTGTTCAATTTTTAACATTTCTTTTCAAAAAAGAGAGGGTTTTTTCTTAAAACTCACATGTTCATGTTCAACACCATGGATTGCTTCCATATATGCAATTTTCACTCTACTTTCTCTATCAATTATTTATGTTCTTAAATTTATTAATGGCAGGCCAGAGATCCAAAGTTAATAAGCATGCAATTGAAAGTGAATATAGTAAAGTGGTAAGTTTTATTTTATTATATGCCTAACAAATAGAAAAATTCACCCTTTTGCAAGTAAGTGATGTTGGATGATGTAGATAGTTCCTTACAACATTGTAAAAATGGTAAACTTATTATCTATCATTTTGAAAAAGATATTTGCTAAGATTTATCAAAATCTTACACAACATCTATTTTTGCAAGTTTTGTAAGTGGCAACAATAGGAAATTTAGGTAGCACTCTAAAAACTATAGAATGCTACTTCTCTTATGTCTTAAGGAATATTATATTTTTTTTCAATATTTAATTATATTGGACTTGATTTTATTATTATACTATCCAATTTTCTTAGAGGGACAACAAAAATGCGACTCTTTAGATAAAATAAGTAAAATCCTAATTCCTCGCCATATTATGGAAAATGACACTTGTTGAACATTTCAAATCCTCTATCCTAAGGTGGCATATATGAAGCTACCTAAAAATGTATGTGCCAAACTTTTGATTCTGATAATGACTAACACCCTTAAAATATTTGAAAAGTAGAAAAGTGGCAACTAGTCGAGCCTCCAAGAGAAATCTCATTAGTCAAACCTCTTATATTCATTCCTAACTACCTCATAACTCTTATTGTCTTTCCTCTCTTCTTGGCAATTTTTTATCTTGTGGCATACCCAATAATTTGGGTGAAATTACAAAATTTTTTGTAGATGAAAGTTATGTAATGACCAATATAATTCTATAATTGTTACAATGATCACCTCACTACCACAATGATTTTGCATTTACATGGTGGTTTCACAATTAAAAAAATATTTATGAAACTACCACAATGATTAAAAAAATACTTCTATTATAAAATTACAATTTTGTTCAAATTGACTATGTTGATCTAATAGTGCCAAAAATCACATGTTTTAAATTTATTCTCTCCTAAACTATTCATTTTACCTCCTATATGAGCATAACTTGGATTATAGACACATTCTTCTCTTATAAATGCATCCCATTTCAATAGAAACAAAACAAAAAAAATCAAATAGTTTACGGAAACATAGTTTATTCATGGTGATCCCCTTAGCAAACACATCTAGTTGCCTTCTACACCATTTTTTTCCTAATATTCATTCATTTATAATCATACCTCAATATCTTCTTAATCTTGGAGGTATTTCTAGCTAGTTTGCATGCACAAAATCATGGGAATTGGTGGTGTTTATATTGAGGGACAACATCTATTTGTTTTTCTTAGATTCATTTTACAAAACTTGCTAAAATTTAGTTTCCCTTAGTAACAGGGGCATTTTTATTGTTTCTTGATAAGCAACAATACACTTTTTATTATGAAATTAATAAATTACAACAATTTTCTCTCATTGCAAATATTGTAGGTTTTGAACTTTTATTATAACTTTCTAGTTTGATTTCCTTCACATTTTTGTAATCATTCTAAGATTTTTAAACAATTTTAGACAAATCTAAACATTTTTTTCAATGCGATAAATTTGACAAAACTTTTTGTTTTACAATATTTTTAGTATTGCACTTTTAATGACATATCATTTTATGATTTTGACAACATTTTTAGTTTTACTTACCTTGCCAAATTTTTAGTTTTATGTTTGAATGACATTTCAATCTCGAAAATCTATGCAATGTTTTAGTTCTTCCAAACTTGGCAATGACCTTGACAACATTTACAATAGTACAACAATATAACTTTTCAACTTCTTTTTTTAACTTTGCAACATTTTTTTGTAAAAGGCCCCATACATAGCCTTTCTTACTTTTATATTTGTTTCTTTTCTAATTTATGGATTGATTTGAGTGCATTTAAACACTTCAAAATAATTCAAACAAATTAATCTAACACTTCATTATTTACAAATACTTGTTACATTTTATGAAAGTGAAAGCTTCATTTTAATTCTTATTAAATAGTTACTTTTAAAGAACATTACATTGTCTACTTCTAATTGCTTTCAACCTCCCTTAACTACAAATCTTTTGACAAAAAAAATCACATACTTGCAAGTTACTCTAGTCTAGTCCTAAGAAGTCACATATGTTGACTTCATGTATATACATATAATGGTTATTTCCCTTTGTATTATCTTATGATTGCCTATCTTTAACAATGTACACATTCTTGATCTCATGTCTTCCCTATTCCCAAGCTAGCTTAATTCTACTTGAACTACTTTCTTTGTTAACCATGCACCCCATTGAAAATGGTGCATTTACTCCACACTAATTCATTCAACCTTATTTTTAATCAGAAGTACCTTAATCCAAAATAAAATTTACTTATTAAACTTGTGTTATGGTGGGTTTATAAAATTGTGTGCAACTATTCATTTGTAGATGTGTAGGTAGTAATTACAAAGTTTAATACTCATATATCACGAGTTTCACAAAAAAAACATGCAATATACAGTTAATAGATTATGTATAATACTGAATTAGAAAATCATGTTTGTATTCCAAAAAACATACTATATGTAAGTATTATATCTATAATGAACTCAAGTTGGGATACACTCAAATATGTTTATTGGTTAGAAAAGAAAACCTTAAAAAAGGAATCATACTTTCCAAGGCACTTTCAATCTCATAAACTTTTAAGTCTTCCATGTAAACTTGATGTTAATTTCCATGCAAGTGACTTGCTAAGGCATCTTCATAGTACATCCCTCCATTCAACAAAAAGTCTCAATAATAGATTTTTCTTTTTTATCCTCTTTACTTCTCAAGATGCATATAGGTTAATTTGAAATTATTTAAGCAACACATATTGACATATCAAGAAAAAATGAAACATAAATTTTAATTTTTTTATATCAAATAATAATGAAATAAAAAAATCATATGAAATTTGTAAGAATAAATATTCATATAGAAACACAAATATACCTTGCAAAGTATCAATCCCTTTACATTAATAAGTCTAGTTAAATATATCAGTTTTAAAGGTTACTAATATACATGTCAAACATAATTACAATAGTTGCATGCATTGCTATGATCTTATCTTAAGTGGTGTGTTATCCAATAAAAAATATACATCCTTCATGTAAAATATGTACATGTTCTCTTTTACAACATTAAACATAACACACAATATCATTGATTATGTAAAACTAACCTATAATGATGGTGTAGAAACACATTATAAAATAGGCACTTCTAATAGTTTAAAAAAAGAGAGTAAAATTATATATTGTTCCAACAATTTATATCAACATAAAAATAAAAATAAAAATATGAAAAATATTGAAATTTATATTTTGGAGCTTTATTTTGAGGTGGTTCCAATGTAATAAGGATGAAAATTGTAACTATATAACCAAATTTTAAATCTACATCTGACACTATATTAATATTAAATATTGATAAATATTAATATTTTTATGATAAGATTAAAATTTGTTAAACCTATAATTTTAATTTCAAACATTTATTTTTGTAGGGAAAGGAAGCATATCTTATGAATTAATTCAGTGATTTAAATAATTTATAATAAATTAAAGCTTAAATTAATATTGATTTGTGAATGATAAGTGATGAAAGGTTAGAAGAGTGTTTTATTTCTTTTATTGAGTTTGAATCATTAATGTTGAAAATTAGGCTATGCAATTTTCTCAACAATTAGATTTGAAAATTAGGAATTTTATGTGTTCTTTCCAAGTTATGACTCTTTTGTTCTTTAGTTTGTAAATTGTCTAGAACCACCCATGATTGAGTATGCAAACAACTTTATGTCATGTGATTTTGTCCTTTGTCAACATCTTATTCAATGCTTAGTCACCTTCAATAATTATTGTTTCTAAACACAATGTGGTGTGAATATTGCTTTTAGAGATTTATTGTAAGAGGATTAAAGTATGAAACTTCATTCAATGGACTAGCCAAACACCATTGTCAATTTTACAAAATTAAAGATGACAAAAATTATTGAAGAATTATACCCAAGTGTAGTACAACTATAGTGCATTATTATATGATATTCTCTAATTTTATTCATCTTGACTAATTGATGTTTATATGATTAGAATATTTGATGATTAGATTGTTTCTAGAGATTGTCTTTAAATAGACAACCTTGGGTGCTTAATTCAAACTATTAGGTGCTACATCTAGTGGGAAATTAATAGATTTTTTGAACTTGGGTTGGCTTGGAATGAATAGAAAAATTATTTTATTAGGACTATTTAATGGGTGTAATTTTTACTAAGCAATAATACTAAACCTACAATATTGTTCATGGTGTAGGGATGAATATTGTGAGATCTAGTTTAGATCATTGGGTACTAAGATAGCTTGATGGAAGAATGGTTTTAGTTTTATGCTAGCTTGTGTATGAACTAAATAGGTGTCATAGAAATATATATAGGACAAGGCCAAAGTAAGTGTAAAACAAGAGGTTTAAATGGGCTAAGTATGCAATTTTCTCCTCCATATTTTTTCTTCACCTTGATGTGCACATGAACTACATAAATCATGCACACTAAAGTAAATGATAGTAATTTAAACTTAGCAAATAAATTAAAGGATATATTATTGGATGATGCCTCTTGATATTTCCTTATTCTTGGTGGGGATACATATTATAATTGACATTCACATAAGACATTAATATAACCTACAAAAAACATTGGTAGCATAAAAATTATAATCACTTTACATTTATGTAATTGTAACATTAATAATAATAAAATAAATAAAAATGGCTAGGGTTGAGTTTACAAGTTGGTGTAGGATCCATGAAGGTGCCACATTAATTGATTATGCTATGGGTTGTGAAGTGTCACTTTAACCAATTGCAATATAGAACATGTGAAGGTGTCATTTAAACCAGTTGTGATGTATAACCCATGAAGGCGGCTTTAAGAAATTGTGATGTAGGACCTATTGTCACATGAAATTGCACCCTGATAAACATGAAGTTCAACATTCCAATGACACAATGGAAATAACCTCAAGGTGTGGTACCTTTGCATGTATGAGGTCAAATCTCTAGAGAAGGTCGAATTCCCTTTTCGATCCAAGTGCTGTTGGTACAAACCAACACATGAAATCCTACCACTACCCTACTCTAATAGCTCATGGGGAAAAGGGGAGAAGGAATGCGTGAAGGGGAAATGGAGGTGATACACCAAGAAGGAAAAGTCATTTCTTCTTGACAAAGATTGCATGACAACATTGTTGAAGAGGGACCAAGGGACTCACACAGTTCTCTATTTGGTGGATTCCAAAGACAAACATGAAGGTTAAAGGGTTTGACTGGGTGTTGGAAGGAAAGCAAGATTCTCAAAACAACATCTGTAAAAAAATTTACTCAAAATGTATGCATGGAAAAAGATAAAAAAGAACTTAGATATGCAGGTAATGAACTTACACAACATACAAAAGTTGAGAATAGGAAAGCTTAGTCAATTTCAGATGTAGAGGCAACAAGCCAATCTTTACAATGGAAAAGTGTAAAATACAGTGTCTGCTAAGGAAAAACCCCAAAGGAGCCAAAGGAAGAACCCTTGAAATGAATACATTTCTTGCTTTTATAGATTAGGCATAACTTGGAAACACAAGTCAAACCCTAACCCTAACCAAGGTTAACAATAGAGTTTGTGTGAAAGAACATATATCCATCTTGCAAAATCACGATTAGGGCATGGATCCATCAAGAAAGTAAAAAAAACAACAATAAATGGGCATGGGAATCCATGAAATCCACTTGCATAAGTTAAGGAAGCAATAAATGTCATCCTTGAAGTCTAAAAATCAAAATAGGCCACTCAAAAGCTGGATTGAGCATTAATGGTGTCAACTAGAAAACATGTCAAATCTGCTAAAAGGTTTGGGCATTAGACTCGAAAGGAAACCTTTGTTTATACATTAAATGGTCTAGAGCCACGAATCAACATCTTTGTTGGGGATCGAGCATCAAGCTTGCTTCATACTTTATGCACATTGGTGTCGGACCATTGAAGATTGAGCTTCGAGAGTATCACTTACCGCATGATAGAAGAGGAAGAAGGAAGAAAGTAGAAAGGGAGAACCACGAAGTCTGCAAAGGTTACCCTTATTGAGCATCAGAGATTAGGGAGAAAGCTTACATCTTTCCATAGATTCGAAAAGAGTAAAGGAGAAGGTTGATTCTTGATGCCCGAAAGGTTTGGCCTTAATCGAAACCTTTGAAGGAGACGTCAGAGATCGGGGATAAGGCTTACGCCTTATCACAAATACCAAAGGAGGAAAGTGGAAGATTGGCATTTGATGTTTGAAAGGAGCCATTGGAGATCAGAGGGATGAGCTACCTTTTATAGAGGAAAGGTAAGAGGTAAAGGAGAAGTCCAACTCCCGAAACTCAAAAATTCAACACTTAGTTGACTTTTCGAAGGAGTCAGGGAAAGGAATGATGGAAGGGGAAGGTCAGATCACTAAAGGCCAAAAGAGGTTTTGGGGATCGGGGAGAAGCTCTACCCTTTACCATAGAAAGTAAGAGGGAAGAGGGAAGGAAAATTCCTAAAGTACAGAAATCCATTGAGGGTTAGGAGGAAGGATTACTTCCTGAGATGAGATGGAAAGCAATAAGAGGGAAGCCCGAACCTCGAAGTCTGTCAAAACAAGACTTAGAAAAATCTTGAAAATCATTTTTAGGACTTCGATGATCGGGGGTAAGGCCTAAGGCTTACCAAGGCGAAGTAGTAAGGGTTAAAGGGTAAGGTTGAAGGTCAAAACCCAAAACACTTGGAAGGAAAGGAAAGGCAGAAGGGTGAAAGAGAGGAGGAGCGAGAGTGATGAAGAAGGCATGTGAGAAGAGAGGTAAGAGAAAACTTGAAAGCCTGAAAACTTTAGGACTTAACCAAATTTAGGATCCTTCAAGGATAATTCATGCAAGATGGCCCATGTAGGATCTCTCAAATCAGTTATTAATGATGGGTCATCAAATGGTGGCATGAAATGTCAAGATTTTTGGTGATTTTACGAGATGATTACCTGCTAATTATGGAATCTAGAGGCCTTAGTGATCCATTGGGCACAAAGTCATGAGGGTAAAACTTCAACAATTGGGGCTCCTAAGGGGAAAAGAAAAAAATGCAAGCTTACACTTGGAGGAAAGCATGTAAACTAGGAACATACATTCCCTTAAGGAGAATGTAGGGTGTGTAAGAGCACTTCATAGAAAGAAAGATATTTACAATATGTACATTAAACTAACAAGAAGCAAAAATATAAATTTTCCTCTATCAAAGATGAACCTTCTGAAGGATTTTATCTCCCTCAGACCATAGTTGCAAGCCTCACATAGTTTCAACCACCGAAAACTACTTCCAACATGCATGTAACTGCACAAAATTCCTGCAAGGTGAAGGATCACTTCACTATAAAATTTTCCATTGCAGGGGAACCATATGATGCAAGTGTCAGATTCATTTGACACTAGTGCCTCAAGTGAACATACAGCAACAGGGAAATTTTTTTTTGAAGAAAAGTTAGCATCCAAGAGCAAACCTTTTGTAGAGGGAAGAGTTCTCACCTCACAAAAGGATAGACCATTACTATCACCAATGACCTCCTCATTGCATGATCTAAAACAAAACGAGAAAATTTACAGCTCACATGGTGATGCAAAGTTTACATAACCTATTTTATGATTTGCACAAATAATCTCTTCTTCATGTACCTCAAATGAAAATATTTTAAGCTCAGGCATACAATCAAATTGAGTAGTAGGAGCATCACTCTCCACAAAAATGTGTGGCTGCTCAATGATGGACTTTTCAACATGTTGGTCCCATGTGAAGCATTATAACTCAGTCACAATATCCCTAATGCCAAAGGTCACATCTTCATCTTGAATAAAGACCTCATATTCAAAATTTCCACATTCAGGGATAAAAGAAAACCAACATACATCATAGTTACTTGTATCGATGCACACTTCATCAACACATACCTCAGATTTGTGAGACACTTCAGGGGAAAAAATGAATTCTTTAGATTGTCTCTTTATTTTGATTTCTTCTTGGCAACTGGATGCAACAAAAATAGACTCTTGACATGTAATGGCTACCACATCCTTTGTTGTTTCTTCACTCTTATGATACTTCCCACAAAACTCATCTTCTAGGGGTGATGATTTGATATTTAAACCTAGACAAAAGGTTTCTATAGCATCCTAGAAGAGGTCCTCCACCTAAAAACTATAAACCTCAATAGATTGGGGGCCTTCATCCACAATAGTGGGGGATAAACATGTATGTTGTTGTTGCTCCAAAACCATGGAATTGTATTCATCCATCAAGCTAGAACCAAGTTGCTCAGAGGCTTCAATTAATGTAGGGGGTATGTGCAGGATCATCATGGAAAAAATAGGCCCTTAAGTGGTAATGAAAATTCTGAAAATCATAGTTGGGGAACTTGACATAAAAATTTGAATAAGTTATCTATATTATTTCAAAAATATGTAAGAATAGAATCTATGGAAAATTGAATTTAGTTTCTAAACTACTAGGTTAATTTTTGTAAAAAATAAATCTATTTGGTGAAAATTTGAAATTTCAATGCAGTAGTACTAAATTTCAGGGAAAAAATAAGAAGTAGGTGTCTGTCTGACCACCCTAACCATAATAAAATGACAATATTTTTTATAAGATTTTAGATATAAGTAGATGAATCATGTCCGGATGTGATGCATATCTTTTTGTAATATTTTTTCAAATAAATAATTAATTATGAATTTTTTATTACAACTTTTAAAAAATATAAAAACTTGTATGTCTGACCACCTTAACTTGGTCAAAACTTCATGAAATTCTTTTTTTTTAAAAAATCCTATAGTATGCCAAGCATAAAATGTGACACATGTTTTGGATTCAAAAAATGTGATACCATTTGAAAGCTATATATGTTTTTCCATCAAACTATCAATTAGGACTTTAGTCATAATTCTAATAAAAAATAAAAAAATAATTATTTATTAGATTCTAAGTAAAATATAATTTATATTGGTAGAAAGATGAGAAGGTCCTTTACAAACCCTTTTCGTTTCATCAATTTTGGGTAAAATAAAAGTCGTCAACCACATGGGCAAAGTCTAGAAAAGCAAGGTAAGTTGTTAAACATGTTTTATGTGTTGACTTTTTAGGATTGGTAGGTCCGAACCAAATCCCGAACCTAATACCAAGCCTAATCCCTAGGCATTAAATTTTGTGTCAGCATATCGGATATCTGATTCAAATCCGATATCCGATTCAAATCCGATATATGATATGTTTTAGATATGAGTTTTAAAAAAATTATACAATCTTTAATATATGATTTAAAAATGCAATAAAGTTTATAATTTAATATATATAATATCCAATAAAGTTTATAATGTAATATATTTAATATACAATTTATGATAATCTCTTACCGAATTATGAATTTAATATATAATATATTATTAAATGTATAATATTTAAATATTATTTCAATATTTTAGCTAATCTATAAATATATATATATATATATATATATATATATTACCAATATATAAAATATTTAAATATTATCTCT
>CM021100.1:56766774-56935649 GCA_007115665.2 Sequoiadendron giganteum | reverse complement strand
CTCTCCTTCTCTCCTCTCCATATCCCTCTCCTTCTCCTTATCCTTCTGCATCTCCATCTCCATCTCCATCTTCCTCTCTATCTATATCTCCTTACCTCTCTCTCTCTCTCTCTCTCTCTCTCTCTCTCTCTCTCTCTCTCTCTCTCTTGCTCTCTCCCTTTCTCCCTCTCCATATCACTCTCCCTCTCACTCTCTCACTCTCTCACTCTCCCCTCTCCCTCTCACTCTCTCCCTCTCTCCCTCTCCCTCTCTCCCTCAACTCTAAACCCTCTCTCCCTCTCCCGCTCTCCCTCTCACTCTCACACTCTCCCACTCTCCCTCTCCCTCTCCCTCTCTCTCCCTATCCCTCCATCTCTCCCTCCCACTCTCCCTCCTCTATCTCTCCCTCCCACTCCATCTCTCTCTCTCCCTCTCCCTCTCCCTATCCTCTCTCCTCTCCTCTCCCTCACTTCTCCTCACTCTCCCCTCACTCTCCTCTCCCTCTCCCTCTCCTCAAATCTAAACCCTCCCCTCTCCCACTCTTCCTCTTACTTCACTCTCCTCTCACCCTCTCCCTCACCCTCTCCTCTCTCTCCTCTCCCTCACTCTCCTCTCACTCTCCTCTCTCCTTTCCTCTCCTCTCCCACTCTCCTCTACTCTCCCTCTCTCTCTCCCCCTCTCCCTCCCTCTCCCTCTCCCTCCCCCTCTCCCTCCATCCTTCCCCCTCTCCTCCCTCTCTCCCACTCTCTACTATTAGCCCTTAGGTCTATGTGTGTAAAAATTGGATATCCGATTTGTGAAACTTCGATGTGTAGAGCCAAAATCTTACCATTGTAGAACATGTTTTATGAATCACGTATCTGATTATATCAAATATCGGATTTGTGGATCATAGAAAAACCCCATGTGGGCTGTTTTTGTGCATTCCAATGGACCCTAGATTTTGTTTGCAACACTTTCCATGCAACAAACGTGCGGTTTCAGAAAGGAAGAGACAAAGATCAAATTTTTGGAGCATCTTGTACTCAAATTTTTCATAAGGAATTATTTTTTAGCATCTTTTATGAGGTATAATGGGGAGCAACAGTTGTCGGAAGAAAAAGCGTAAGAGAAAGCTTACAAAAGAACAAATATCAGAATATAGACAAAGAGATAGAGAAGGTCATAGGAAGAAAAGACAAGGTATGCTAAACATTGGTGAACCTGAGCCCTATGGTCTTTCAAGTGAAGAGGAAATTGAATATGTTCAAGGTGAAAATATAGAACATGATATTGAAATTGGGAATGAAAATGTTCAAATTGATATTGAAAATTTTCAAGGTGAAAATGTTGGAATTGAAGATGTTGAACATGGTATTGAAATTGGGAATGAAAATACTGAAATTGATAATGAAAATGTTGGAATTGAAGATGTTGAACATGGTATTGAAATTGGGAATGAAAATATTGAAATTGATAATGAAAATGTTGGAATTGAAGATGTTGAACATGATATTGAAATTGGGAATGAAATTATTCAAATTGATATTGAAAATGTTCAAGGTGAAAATGTTCGAAATGAAGATGTTGAACATAATATTGAAGCAAGTGTAAATTATGTTTCACCAGATTACACGAGAAATGAAGAACCTTGTGTGGAAGAAAGACATATTCCAAATTCAAGACCTTCAAGGACCCCTAAATGGTTAGTTGAAATTGATGATAACATTATAAACAATTTTGAAGGCAAGAGGTCAACACGAACTGTTCTGTTGTGGGCTAGAATAATTTTCAACCAATATTTTAGCGATAAGACATTGACCGAGCAATGCCAACTTTTTGTACAATTGCTAAATATGCAAAAGATGAGACCTTTACTAGCCAAATTGAAGATTCGTGTGAACAAGAGGATCGAAAAAAAATCTATTATTGTCAAAAATATTTTTAATGCTCTCAAGTCTATTGGAAAAAATAACAAGGAAAAAGATAAGAGAGCTACTCAGAGAGTCATTACAACCGCCCTAGTAAGCCATCAATTGAAAAAGACTCGCTTTATGAGACAAACTTGTATTGATTTTGACTTAAATTGTAAACCTTTGGATAGAGCACTTGCAAGAAGAGAAAGAATAGATGATACTCTTCAAAATGATACATGGGCTTTTGCCGGGAGGCTTTCACGTGTTGATAAGAAGCTAACCGATAATGTAAAGCAGACAATTCAACACTTTTGGTATGGTAACTCTAGAGTATCACCCAATGCAAAGGATGTTTTAAAGTTAAGAATTGGCAGTCGAGACCGTACACTGCATCCTAAACATTTCTTGGAATCAAGCCAAACAATGTTGTTCAACAAATTTATTCAAACACATCCAAATATGGAAATATTGCAAAGAACTTTTGAAGGTTTGAAGGCATTTTATTGTGTGCCTCTTAAGATTTGTAATACTTGTTGTTGCAAATACCATGTGGAGTTTTCAATGTACCATGAACTATTATGCTATATCCGTTCTACTTTGCATACTAATGAAATGTTGCAGGAGTGTGGTGCAATGCATCTTCCAAAATCATCAAGGGACTTGCTAGATATATTTTTATGTTCTAGGGATGATGGTTCCTTTTTCTATAGAAATGATTGTTTAAATGCGAAGTGCTCACAATGTGGTGGCTTGTCAAAGTTTGTTCAATATTTTCATGAGGGTTTCAAACATGAATTTGGAAAGAATCTTGTTGAGAAAAAGAGATATGAGATAGTCAAATATACTTTGCAGAGTGGAGGTGAAGGTTCTAGATGCGAGTTGGTTACAAAAGAATGCAGTGTTGCTGATTTTATTTCAGATTTTAAGGACAATCTTTTCTATAAATATGCAAGACATAGTCATAGGTCTCAGTGGTTGGATCAAAAATTCAGGATATGTAAGGACTCTTTTCCGATTGGAACTATTATATCAGTTGTTGATTTTGCTGAAAACTACACATTGCAACCATAAAACAAGCTACAATCTCTGTATTGCAATTCCATTCAGATTGCTATTTTTGTCCACATAACGTTTAGACACGCACCTGATAGTACAGAGGAGGATTGAAAGATAATCAAAGAGTATCATTTTTATATGAGTGATGATAGATCTCACTCGTCTGAGTATGTCCAACATTGTTTCAATATTTTTTTTGAGTTCTTGTAGGAGCATGATATATCACTGGGCCGACATCTCATTTGGTCAGATAACTACATAGGTCAATTCAAGAATGCTCGTATGTTTTATTGGTTGAGTAGAATGCATGTAGAAAGGGGTGTACCTAATATTTGGAGTTTTTTTGAAGCTATACATGGGAAAGGGGAGCATGATGGAGCAGGTGCATATGTAAAGAGAGCTCTAGTTAAGGAGAAATTGAATATTTTAGGAGAAAAAATCAGTGATGCACATTCTATTGTTGATTGGTGTAGTTCAACATTGTCACAAGGAGGGACACTTGATTCAACAATGCACAAATTTTTTTGGTTGGTTGAGGAGGGTATAGTGGGAGGCAAATTGGATTGTCATACAATCAAAGATTCTTCAAAGATGCATTCATTTCGAAGCTCAGATGCAAGCACATGGACCATTTGAACATGACAATTGGCTTGTTTTTGTTAGAGTTGTATTCAATGCGAGTCAAGTGAGTGGGTGGATACATGGGTTCCATAGTATCTAACTCCTTTATCTCAAACTATATCCATGAAAAATTACACAATGGAAAGTTCACTTGGTTACGACCGGCTTTCAGATCTACTACATCTAGGACATGTTTTTGCAGTTGTTGCACCACAGGGGAATGAAGAGAGATTAGAATATTGGTTGGCTCGATGTGTGTGGGTAAATCACAAGCTAACACAATCGATGGAAGATGATGATGGGTTCGTGTATCCTATAGGTTCAGTTGTGGTTGCAGGAACTTGGTTGTGAACATACATGATTAGAAAGAATGGTATACCTGCATTTGAAGACTACGAGAAACAAAAAACCATTCTCATGTATTCATAGCTTGTTATAGCAACAAATATTAAGTTTTTGAAGCATCATGCCAAACCAAAGACAAAACAACTATGGACACTTAGTAATGCTGATCATGAAGCAATATTGGATACTCTTAAGCAAAGAGATGAACCTTCAGGCACACTTGAATAACATATTAAAGAATGGAAGGTACAATGCTTAAGCATCTTTTTTGTTGTGACAATATAGATTTATCATTTGACAAATTTTGTCATATTCCTGACACAATTGATCATGGACCTACTGCAACAATAGCCAACTCTGATCCTTTCAGAGAGGTATGCGACAAATTACAATAATATAGATTGGTTATTCAAAGCATATTTTATAGTTTGCATTACCAATTCATCATCATTCAGGTTGTTTAGATTAATATAGATTTGTTAGTCTAAGCATCTTTTTTGTTGTGACAATATAGATTTATCATTTGACAAATTTTGTGATATTCCTGGCATGATTGATCGTGGACCTATTGCAACAATAGGCAACTCTTATCCTTTCGGAGAGGTATGTGAAAAATTAAAATAATATAGATTGGTTATTCTAAGCATATTTTCTATTGTATGGAGTTTAACTACTACCTTGATGGTTTGTACAGGTGCTTGTCACTTCAAAACACCAACATACTATTCTTGTGGAAGACTGTGCCCTGAATGCCTCAAATAGGCAAATTTTGAAATGTGAAACAATGTAAAAAGGTCATAACTATGTATAGGCATAATCAATATCCAGTGATATTTTTTGAAATACGGGTCAAATGTCTGGCATTGTATAAAGGGTATGTTTTAAATATAAGAAGATTTTTGTACTTAATCGAGCTAAAACCGAATGTTTTCTTCATGGTTATTTCCTATTGGTATGCTCGTTTGAACCAGGTTTTGTAATATATCCTATTTATATATAACAAATTATAGTGGCTTGCCACTTTTTTGAAAAATAAAAATATAAAAAGTTCATGTGAATTTAATTTTCCATGTAATTGATTCAAGTTGATTGGGTAATATTTTTTTGATGCAAGAGCTAGGACTTGTAGAATCTTGATCCAACCTTAAATCTTTCTACTCCTACATTTCATTGACATTAGCACTTTGGACTCTTAAGGGAAATCGTCGATCTAGTGCAACTCGAAGTGATTCGGTGTATTTGGGTGCAAAAGAAGACCATACCTAGTGTAAATGTACCCATCAATATGTGTTGGAATAGTGTGTTTGGTTGTATGAGTTCGAGAATGAAATTTGAACCACTTTGCAACTTTACACCATTTGCATTTGACAACTTTTCCCTCAATTGAAAACTCATTACCACGGGAAAATGCCTTCAAGATAGAAAAAAACCGAGAGAGGTTATTGTAGATGGTCCCAACACAATCCAATATAATTAGACGAAGAGTTTGTAAGAATCATGGTTTCCGAGGAATAGTCTGTCAAAGATTGCTGCCTTTTAGCACTTTGGACTCTTAAGGGAAATCGTCGGTCCGATGCAGCTCGGAGTGATTCAGCGTATTTGGGTGCAAAAGAGGACCATACCTAGCATAAACGTACCCATTTGGATGTGTTGGAATAGTCTGTTTGGTCGTACGAGTTCGAGAATGAAAGTTGCACCACTTTGCAACTTTACACCATTTGCATTTGGCAACTTTTCCCTCAACTGAAAACTCATCACCACAGGAAAATGCCTTCGAGATAGAAAAAACCGAGAGAGGTTATTGTAGATGGTCCCAACACGATCCCATATCAATAGATGAAGATTCTGTAAGAATCACGGTTTTTAAGGAATAGTTCATCAAAGATTGTTGCCTTTTAGCACTTTGGACTATTAAGGGAAATCGTTGGTCCAATGCAGCTCAGAGTGATTCAGCGTATTTGGGTGCAAAAGAGGACCATACCTAGCATAAACGTACCCATCTGGACATGTTGGAATAGTTTGTTTGGTCATACAAGTTTGAGTATGAAATTTGCACCACTTTGCAACTTTACACTGCTTGCATTTGGCAACTTTTCCCTCAATTGAAAACTCATCACCAGGGGAAAACGCTTTTGAGATAGCAAAAAATGAGAGAGGCTATTGTAGATGGTCCCAACATGATCCCATATCATCAAACAAAGAGTCTGTAAGTATCACGGTTTCTGAGGAATAGTCCATCAAAGATTGCTATCTTTTAGCACTTTGGACTCTTAAGGGAAATCGTCGGTCCAATGCAACTCAGAGTGATTCGACGTATTTGGGTACAAAAGAGGACCATAACTAGCATAAATGTACCCATCCGGATGTGTTGGAATAATCTGTTTGGTCGTACGAGTTTGAGAATGAAAGTTGCACCACTTGGCAACTTTACACTGCTTGCATCTGGCAACTTTTCCCTCAACTGAAAACTCATCACCACGAGAAAACGCCTTTGAGATAGAAAAACTTGAGAGAGGTTATTGTAGATGGTCCCAACACAATCCCATATCATCAGACAAAGAGTCTATAAGCATCATGGTTTTTGAGGAATATTTCGTCAAATATTGCTACCTTTTAGCACTTTGGACTCTTAAGGGAAATCACCGGTCCAATGCAACTCAGAGTGATTCGGCATATTTGGGTGAAAAAGAAGACCAGACCTAGTGTAAACATACCCATTTGGATGTGTTGGAACAATCCATTTGTTCGTACGAGTTCAAGAATGAAAGTTGCACCACTTTGCAACTTTACACCTATGTAGAGATTTAGGGATGCCCTCTTCAGATCACTCTATTCTGAATAGGTTTGCGGAGCTACCAATGTTAAATCCAAGTTGACTGACTTTGAGAAAAGCTGATTCTTTGAATGTAAGACTCCCAAGATGAAGGAAGACCATTAAGAGCCAACATGGTCAAATCTTTTTCATCAACAATATGACCAATGGTAGAGAGTTGATCTCTCAATTCGGAAATCTTCATGAAGTAGGTGATGAAAAATTCTCCTTCCGCCATCTTAACATGATGAAGTTGTTGCTTCAAGGCTAGAGCATGACTTGTGTTATTGATCTCATACATCTCCTCCAAAGTCTTAAGCATTTATCTCATTATCTTCAACTTAGAGATGATAGGAACAATATGGTTCTTCATGAAATCAACTAACATCTTCTTTGCCTTGATATATTTCTTCCTCATCCGTAGGTTCGGAAAATTTTCTCTCCACACTCAACCAATTTGTTTTCCTCCAAAGTGAGCATAATTCTGAATCTTCATGAAGTGAAGTTTGATGCTCCTTCGAGTCTATCTTCAATTTTAAGACCATTCACCATCTTGACTAAGATAGAGATAGACCAAAAAAAAAGGGAATAGAGGTATCACTGCAATAACTGGTCCCAACATGATCTTTTTCAAACCCGCTCTGATACCATGTTAGTGTTTTAATGATCAGATAATAGAACTGAAAAAATTCAAAAAATGCAACACATATGATAATAAACACAACAAGAAATCTGCTTACAACTCAGGCCCAACTCATTGCTGAATTTGATACAATGAACAATAACACCTCTCTTAGATGCAAAGCTACAATCAAATATGCTTCTCCTTGAAATCGACCTACTGCTGCAAGATGAAGCGTTGTTGCTCAAGTGCGAACTTCTGCTTGGAATGCGAATTATGCTGAATGAACTTGATTGAGGAAATGAACAAACATCACCTTGTATTTATACAAAATAAGGTGACTCTTTAAGGAGGTCGACCTCTCTTGAAAATAATAAATTACCAAATAATATCAAGGAAGGTCAACCTCATCCATTTAAATAAAATGAGTATAAATTAAATAGCCATAGGCTATCATTTAATTTATTACAACTTAATGTGATCGCTATCATGTATGAAAAATGTGGTAGCATAGACAAGGTAGTGGACTATTTGAAAAAAACTTCAAAGAAATGTGGTCTCATAGCACTCAATGACAAACAAATGCAATTGACAACCGCTCATAGTTTTTAGTTATGCAATGTGAAGTAATGATTTGAGTTTGAAAGATGTGTAATGCAATGTAATAAACAATATAAATATAAACTACATAATATAACCATTCTTTTTATGCTATTATACATTGATATTTAACCATTGCTCAAGATAAAATTTTCAAAGAGTTTAATCATGCACATGAGGAACAAATTAAATTTCGATTGTCAACTTCTATATAAAAAATTATCCAATAATCAAGTGTATGTCCATATACAAAAATGGCATCGATGCCAACTCAAACAAAGTTTTACAAAATGTGGCATATGCCATCTCAATATGTATTCAATATTTACATGCCAAAATGTCTATCTTATCCTAAACTACTAGTGGATCATCAAAATGGAGCCTCTTTGAAGAACTCGTTGGCTCTAAAGGTAGCTGCACAAGAAAAATTCAAACCAAAATTGAGATTAGTTATACTATATAATTTAAAATGAAATAATTAACATCAAAATTAATATACATTGAATTTTAATTGAACTCTAAAATTGAAATCTTGATTACCTGAAATATACGTCTCTTCAAAGGGTCGGGAGTCCTAGTATATACCAAATCAAAATTTGAAATTCCAATCTATATATGTGAACAAAAACATAAAATTGATCCAAGTTAGCATATGATTATTGGTAATAGGAACATATTTACCAAACACAAAATAAAATAAACACATACCTCTTTAGGTTGATCTTTTTCTTTATCTCCTTTAGGTGTTTCAACACCTCCTCCTTGAGGTGTTTCAACACCTACTCCTTGAGGTGTTCCAATACCTACTCCTTTAGGCGGTGTGTCCTTTGTCAACAAATATGTATAGCTCATAATTGCCTGTACATAAAATTGACAAGTACATATGAAACTACCAATCTATGTCGATGTATGTATAATCAATATAAGATCTTAAAAATCTTAATTCAATCCAATTTGAGTTCAATTACCTTCCCCTTATCTAAATTTGCACCTCCATAGTCTGGACGAGGCTGCACCTCACTCACACTAGGTATTTCCTACAAGAGGAAAATAAGATAAGCATATAAGTTATTATATAATTTCATTAATGACAATTCAAATGACAAGCAAGTATATAATATAAAATGTAAACGAGTGAGTGCAAAAATATATACTGTGTGTGTGTCCAAGCCAAATGAAATGGCCCTAAGTGTGCTATTAGTCACTTGTGTGAGCTCCTCCTCAGACATCAACTATTAAATATACCATGTAAATAAATATTAGTACTTGATACTATCTCTTATTAATATTCATTTAAAAACAAATGCAAGTTATGAAATTACACTTAAATCTTACCTTTATCACTATTTCAGCATCCCTCTCTCTAGCAGAAGAGGACTCTGTAGGGTGTGCTCCACTCCCTTGTGACTGATCTATAATGTCCAAATCATGGAGGTCATAATCGAAAGTGTCCGAGGGATGCTCAACGAGTTGTACAAGAGGACCCAAACATATCTGGCGGCACATAGTGCAAGTATGTGGCACACAAATATGTGGACCCAAGGAGGATGATGCACCAACACTCGAGCCTTCGCCAACATCACCAGAATATGGCTTAGCTACTATAGAAGCATGCAAAACCAAATGACCACTCAAAGAGTGAATAGCCTGAATAGTCTGTGTGGCTACATCCTGGATAATCTCTGGATGATATATTGGAGGTGGTGAAGGAAGGGGAGGATGGGGAGGAAGGGGAACATTTGGGCATGAGACTACCCTAACTGCCCCTAGTCTATCATGGGGCATACCTCCATCGACACCCTAGAAGGGTTTAATGTCAAAGTAATTGACATGATGCCCTAACACAAACTCAACATATAATATTTTAATAAAGTAAAATGGTATATCGGAATTATTGTTCAGTGGTTTATCAAAAACCATACACCAATGATTCCAAAAGTTAGCTACAATGTCCCTATGAATGCACCATTTTATAGAAAGTTTTGTTTTATTAACATTCACTAGAAAATCGGTGCGGGGTTCAATGAATAAAGAGGCTATTTGGGCTTTGGTTATTTGGAGATCTTTCACATCATCGTAAGACAATCCACATCCATAATATTCCCTCGTGTCTTCTTGCCATGAATGAAAGGAATTATGCTGGGTGGAGAGGGTTTCTATATATTTTATTATTTCCTTCAATGTGTTTGTCATATCTCTCAATTGAGGGATTGTCTTATAAACTTCACAAATGCCCCTCAATTGCCCCAATTTTTCACCAATTAAGTCTTCAATTGGTGGTTGTGGAGGTGGTGGAGCATTTTGCATTTGTGGATTTTCATTCTCAGCCATAATACCTAATTAAAGTTAAAAACTAATTAATCTAATTGAAATTACATAATATAAATGAAATTATTGTAAAAAAACCCTAGTTTTCAATAAAAATCCCCAAAAAACCCTACTTTTTCACACTAATCCATAACAAACTCTAATTTTTGATAAAAATACATCAACAACACTAGTTTTTAATCAAAATCCATTTAGAAACATTAATTTTTAATAAAAAATCAATGTAAACTCTAGTTTTTGATAAAAATCAATAGAAAACCCTATTTTTGATAAAAATTTCATAAAAACTACTTCAAATTAAGAGAATCTATTTGAAAAATTGATTACAACATTTAAAAAACCAAATACTTACCTTTGAAATTGGATATCTGATAGAAGCGGATATCAGATTTTTGCTTTTCCTTGTGTGCCCATGTGCAAACTGTGAGAAATGAAGTTATAAGAGTTGGCTGACTTTTATCTAATGTTTCCACAAATCGGATATCCGATTTGTAGAAACTAGGTTTGGGCTTTGGTTCGGCTAAATGTACTGACACCTGAACCTAGAAAAGTCAACTCGGTATTTCCATGTTTTTGAGTCGATCCAAAATGTGATTTTTTTCTCATTGCAACTTTTTGGCCCATCATGATCCTGCACATACCCTAGGTATATGTGATCTATCCTCCTAATCTTCAATAAAACCAAGGAGGACATCAAATGAGAGGATTGATTCCTCTACTATATCAATTTTCCTTACTTGTTTAGTATCTTGTTGTTGCAACTATAATCTTCAAATTTTTATTACAATAGACTAAGGCATTCATTGTTTTGAGCACATGAAGACTCCTCAAGAACCACTTTACTCCTATCTAGGAACTACTCCTTCCTTTATTCTTTTGACCAATTAGGATCCCAAACAACTAGTCCACCTTTAAAGAGTGAAATAGGAAAAGGGGGAGAAAAATGGTCAAAAGGGCATTAAAACTCTTGTTGAAGCTCTACAAAGGGCTACTCAATAGGAGTAAAAGTTTGAGCCTCCTTAAGGATTGGTTCTTGTGAGGAATGGAGGCTCTCAAAACTTGGGATCTCCAACATAAGAGATCTATGTGATGGCACAAGAGGTTGAAAATGAGTTTCAAGAGGCTGATTAGGATTCTTGAAACTAATTTTTTTGTGCTTGCATACCTCCTGCGCTATTGGTTGTTCTGGAATAACTGGAGGGATAAAGGAAGTCTCAAGAGGTTTGTTAGGGTTCTTGAAACTTACAAATTTATGATTTCTTACCTCCTCCTTAGCAGGCTGTTCTAGAACTGATGGAGGTGTTTGTTTGAAACTAGGCACACAAGGGGTTGTCTGAGTCTCAGGTAATTGTGCTAGAGTAAGGGTGAGCCTAAGTTACTCTTGCCTAACAGTAGCATCCTTTTCTGTATACTCCTCTAGTTGCCTTCTTTGTGCCTCCAACTGTTGCTCATACCTCCAATGAGTTTCTATATTTTGTTGCTGAGGATAGTGAGCTTGATGGAAAAACTCATTTTGTTGTGGGAAACAATATTTATACCCTTGATAGGCTTGATTAGCCCACTCCTCTTGTTGTAGATCAAATTCTTGTTGATCCTTAATCTCAACCAACTATATATGGAGATCCTTAATCATGGACATGAGTTCACTTGTATTTTGGGGTTGAAAGGAAGAAAAAGGAGCCTCCTTAGATTGCTTATAGAAATGTGTAGGCATCCAAGAAGCTTGAGCAGGGGGTGGGTGGCAAGAATTTTAATAAGGTTGAGAACCCACAATAGTAGGGATTTGTGAAGTGAATGGGGAGGCACAACCAACCTGATATGGCTGATTGGGAGGTCCAAAGTTGTCATTGTCATGGTATGTGGGAGTGTAATTTGGTTTCCATTAAATTTTGAAATTTTTATGCATATGAAACATTTTGAAAATTACAAAATGAGAGCAGAGGAATGCCCAACCAGAGATTTTGGTTATATACCAATAGAGTCACCCAAATGACATTGCAGAGTCACTAGGTGCTTGTAGAACTGTCTCCAAATTTGGTGCTCGCCACCAAGTGAGATGTGCCATTTGGCACTCACCAAATGAGCTACTTATGGATGTGATTTTCTCAAGAGGATACCCAATTTACACATATTTTTGGCTGTGCTAACCGTCTCATTTGCACATCTTTCAATGCAAGTTTATAAAAATTTGTGATGATGTTAGGCTCTCTCTTAGCTATCTAAATATATAATTTTTCTATGTTTTGATTATGTTTTAAGGTTTTTTTCCATAAATTCTCTTGTTATTACTTCCATTTTTTTTGGTCAAAAACCAGCATGTGCTAGTTTTAGGATAGATTTTTACCCGTACATTGAATCTTGAAACAAATTACATTTTTTAAACTAGACTCCATTCTACACATGATGAAAAAAATTTGATTTTCGATTAGTTTTCAAAAAATTTAGGGGAGAGCATGCTCAAACTTTTCCTTTTCAGGATGTGTCCACTTCGAAAATTCATAAAATATTATATATTCATTAAAAAAATAGCCGAAAGAAAGGGGATAAACTACATGGTGTTAGCTAATTTCTCACCATTCATATTTTTTAAATTCTAAAAAAAGGTTAATGAATAAGGGGGGGTGGGGAGCCCTCAAACGCTATGCTATTTTTTTTGATAAAAAAAAGACCTTCTTTTGGTTCCCCATTTTTGAAACCCTTATTCTTCATTATTTTAAAAAAAAATAGTAGCTTGGAAACTAGACTCAGAGCACTACAACTCTTCAAATTTTGAGCATAACTATCTTCATTTTCTTGTGCACGTCAAATTTTTCTAGTTTAGAAAAAAAAGTGGCATCTTAAGAGTCATTTTTGTGTCACAGCTTGGTGCACTTACCCTATTATTTTAGAACCTATGAAATACAAATGTTAACCTATGATTGTAATATTTGCAATATAAACCGTAGGGAAACACAAATGCTAACCTATGACTGTAATGGTTGTAATGAAGATCAATATAAAGCTTACAAATGGAAAATAATAAGTCTGAGCTTAAAAAATCTCATATCTTAAAAGCACCTACAACATAAACATACACACACACAACAATCTAGGAACCACACTTACATTTTATCACATGGAAATGTAACTGCTAACCTATGAATTTAATGGCTGTAATGAGGAACAATATAAAGCTTACTAATGGAAAATAGTAAAAGTTTAACAAATCTCACTTCTTTTGTGCATGACCGACTCATTCACAAAAAAAAAATATATAAATAACCTAATTGTAGAGGAATACCTGGAACAATATGGAAGCTGTTGGATTGGAATCTATGCTGCTGCCTCCTCTTCTTGTTAAATGTCAGTCAATTATGTGCTTGTCACTCCTCTTTTTCTTATGTCACTCACTACAAAATAAGTGAAGTCTTGAAGGTTTTCATGGCTGTTCAAACTGAGAATTATTTGAATATGTTTGATGCTTGTTTGGTGTGACATATTAAAGCCCTTTCCTCTTTCGAATTTGAAATCTGGGTGATATGAATTACAAATTTGATTGATTTTGGCAATTAATTCTTGAGTTGATTGGTTTGGTGGAATTTTTGCATTTGTTTCCATAATTTTTTTTTATGAAAAACGGTGACCTTATAGCTTTTTTTTTTCGATGCAGGTGGGTTTTTAGGTGAAGGAGCTAGTATGTGCACACCCTACTTGGCAAGATGGGACATAATCCTACTGATATGTGTTGTAAGTCTCATGTATGATGAGGCAGGCAGATGCATAGGCGTGTTGTTTAGGCTATACTATGGTGGGAAACTTGGTTGTAATGGGTTAACATTTCAATCAAAGATGGGACACATGGGTTTGAATATTGTTGACGTGGCACCTCTATTTTGTTGTGTAGTTGTCCATTATCTGTAAGGGACATTGGATTGGTGTGAGAGTTAGGTTTGAATGTTTATGTGGAAGGGTGCAAAATTTTATGATACAATTATTTTATTTCCAACTTGGATCTTATGGGTGATATGTTAGATACAATTTCAAAACACTTACACCTATTTGTTGCTAGCCTATACTTGTTTTGTTGACAAATATATATGATTAAATGTGCATTTAATATCAGATTTGTGTTTGATCTCATAACGCTTTTTTATGCAAGTGTTTTTTCCTAACTTGTGGAGGGCCGATGTACCACTATGGGCCCTAACGTGTGTCGGTCCTATCACATGTTAAGGACCCTGCACACATTCCGACTTGTCTCCCCTAGTTGATAACATAAGAAATTCCATTAGGTGATAACGTTATTATTGAAGATAAATAAGATCAAGGATGAGTGATAACATCTCTTTAACTAGAATTGGTTAGAAAATTGGAATAGATGGAGATAATTATTTTCATCTAGTCTAGACCCTGAAGCATTAAATGATTGGATTGGTGATCTATATTGAAGAATATTTCAAGAATATGAGGATATTTATGACCCTAACAAAATGATTTTTGCGAAGATAAAGATGAAATTCCATGCTACAATGTGGTGGAAGGAAACTTGGGTTGAGAATAATATGAAAGGTAAGCCTAAACTTAAAAAATGGGATAAAATGGTAAATAATTTTAACTTGTTAATTTTATCCTTGCAAATGATCAATTTTAGGGTTTAGGGTTTTAGTTTTGTGATTTAGGGTTTTGGTTTTTAGGTCTACGTTTGGTGGAACTTAGGGTTTAGGGTTTTAGTTTCTAGGCCTAGGTTTTGTGGTTTAGGGTTTTAGTTTTTAGGTCTACGTTTTGTGGAACTTACGGTTTAGGGTTTTAGTTTCTAGGCCTAGGTTTTGTGGTTTATAGTTTAGGGTTTTAGTTTTTAGGTATAGATTTTGTGGTTTTCAATTTAGGATTTAGGGTTAAAGGTTTATGTTGATGAATATGTTTCCAAATAGAATTTTAAAAACTATAAATTGAACAAGCTACTTACAACTAAAATAAAGAAACCTAAACCATAATTACAAACAAAAAATATCAAATATAAAGCAAAAAATTGTAGAAAAACCAACCTGGAGCTTGCTGAGGTCAAATATGTCGAAGGGAGGAGGTGTCATCCAAAATTTGGGGTAGTACAATGCTTTAGAAATGCATACCCATTGTCCTTTGTCACTCTTAGTTGCCTCAGAAAGTTCACAGGTAAAAATGAGGTGACAAACATTTTTTTTTAAAATACCTTTTCGAAACAGGTACCCATTTCATAACCTATACCTGTTATAAATTGGTACCCATTTTTTAGCAGGTACCTGAAGCATAACAGTTACTCATTTGGATTTAGGCTCAGAAGCCCATTCCTAAGTGGTACTCGGGTTTTGAAAATGGGTACGCATTTCATGTGACTTTTTTTAGCTAAAACTTTCCCTCTTCGTGAACCCAACTTCTTGTTTTTATCCTTTATTTGGATGCAACTCAAAAATGGCTAACTTCTTCTTTTGAGAATGGAGCCATTAAACTAGTGTTCATCTCCTGCATTACTAGAATGGGGATGACATCAATCAACTCAGCCATATCGACTGGCTCAACCTCATCAACTGGTGCCAATAAATCCCTAAAAAATCTCGAACCTTCAGTTTGAATTTCACCTTCAATGGTTAGCTGACCCCTGACATTGTCATTGATACAGTCTATACAATTCCTTAATCTTTGAATTTTAATAGTGTTGTAGAAAAAACTTGTGTTCAAGTCGCCATCATTCAGCCATAATTCTCTGGACTTGCATTTTTAAAATATCTCCTCTCTAGCTAATACTTCATTTAGATCAGTCATCAACCTTTTTTATTCCTAATACACCAAATCAATCATTCCGTGATCAACTACCTTTTGATTGAGCAATTATAGCTCCTCCTCGAGCTTAAGATTTGCAACAAAGATATCCCCAAACACAGTTCTATTTCAGACCTTTAGCTTCTCTTTTATCAACCCAAGCTTGGCTACAAATTCAAAGCTCCTAGTCCCGTGCCCTGACCTTGTAGTCACCCACCACTCACTAATAGCAGGGATCAACACTTCATTTCTCAACCACATTTGCTCAAATTTAAAGTAGCATTTCACTGGGCGCTTATCCGATTGTTGCTCCAAAGCGACGAGATGATGATATGAGCCTTAGAAGGGAAGAACCATTGCCTCTCAAATGTATTCAATGCCAACCAATCTGCCAACATCAGGTACCTATCCAATTGCTCTGTGATATGTGCAAAACCCATCCTATGATTGGTCCATGTGAACCAACCACTTTTGGTTTGGACGTCAATTGATCCATTGGAGGAGACAAAGGATTTAAAATATTTCATGACTGTAGTTTCACTTGATAGGCTACCAACTTTTTCCTTTAGGTCAAGGATTGCGTTGAAGCCTCCCCCAAGGATGAATTTCTAATTTTGATGGTGAAGAATGTTGGTTGAGAGCACCCTCGACAATCTAGCTTTGGCACCCAATTTGATGGGACCATACACATTGAAAAGAAAGAAAGATTGGAACTGAAAAATTGCACCTTGCATTGAATATAATTTGAGTCTAGCACACTTTCAATTATTGCTACTATCATTGGATTCCACAAAACCAATAGGCCCCTAGAGCTCCCTACTGAGTCCACATGCACCAACCCATCTTTTACAATAGGAGAGAAAACCAACCGCATCCTTCCCACACAACTTTGTTTCTTGCAACATTAAAATGTCCACCTTTAATAGCTCTAGATGACATTGAAGTTAGAGTCTTTTATTAGGGGTTTTTAAGAACCTAACATTCCATGTAATTAACTTCATCACTCCCTGAGGGAGGCAACACCTCTCTTCTCTTTGATCTCAATAAGTACTCTTTGATGCTTGGGGGCTTTGGTCTCTTGAATCCTCTTCTCACTTCTGCCTTTTTTTTCTTCCTACCCATCCTCTTGCCATTACCAGCTTCAAGGGTTTGATGAGCCATTTGTCTTATATCACTAACTCATTTGACCCCAATTTCTGACGAAACCTTCTGACGAAAGCTATATAATCAGATGTATCATCGGGCACTTGTGCGAATTTTCATTTTTGTTAATTTTTATCCCCAATGTTTGTCGAAATTTCGACGAACCTTTGTTTCATCTACGTTTCGATGAAGATCTTTCCCTGAAATTGTGACAGACCTGCAAAGTTTAATTTTGGCGGGCATAAATTGAAATGAGCTCGACTATTTATTGTGACACTGTTTTGCTCGACGGTTTTCTTGGGGAAAATCAGAAGAAACTCAAGAAGATATTGCTAGGTTGAGGGTAGTCATTGTCTTTTTGCAGAATTCATTTGTGAAGTCAAATTTGTACTTCCAGGTTTGAAAATCATATTTTAAAGCAACATCTCATCAGATTTCATTTTTAGTCTTGTGCATTTTTAGAATTTCATTTCCAAATTTTAGACATGGCTTCACAAATTCTTTATAAGGGAATTGTGTATAATTGATGGAAAATTCTTGATGGATTTGGACAAAGATTATATTTGCAAGGTTTCAATTTTAAACCTAATGATCAATTTGCAATAGATTTGGGAGCCATATCTAGATAATATCAAAGGTGTTGGTTGTTTTTTACTGTAACCAAGTTTATCTTCTAGACACATAGCATATAAAATCTCAGATAATACTGCCTTACAATACCATCAATCTATATTCTAACCCAATACTACTTATCAAATCCTTATATGAACATAGTCACCTATAACCTCACTCAAGCATTTTAGTTAATTCCCTGAATTAAAACCAAAATAAGAATTACACACACCATAACAGTGAGATGAACAAAATAACCCTTGATCATTTTATTCAAGATAATAATATATTCATACAATGGAGATACATGACCTTGAAATAAGTAATTTTCATTCAGTTGCTAGTACTGTCTTGAAAATTAAGTACCTTTGAAACTAAAACCTACAACAGAATGACAGAAAACCTAAGAATAGTATTTTCACTATAATATTAGGCTCTTTACAAATTCGCTCTGCAACTTCAATTAGACTCGACCTAAAGATATCTAACTTGCTAACCTGTATTTCTGGTCTTGAAATCCTTCTTATAGGGAAAATGAAGGAGTAACAAGCATCACACCAAAAATACACCTGCCACTGGTCACTTGGACTGCCTTATGACATTTCAAAAATTGGTTACAACAGCTGAGTCTCTGGAGAATCTTCTTGTTCATCCCGTCCACTGGAGAATAAATGGTGCATTTGCCAAACTTTGAAATCTTGCACCAAAACTACCACCAAGACATAGTCAAAATTTGTTATAACTATAACCGCTGAGTTGTTAACTGCTGGTTGTAGACTCTATCCTATTCTTGTTCAGTTAAGTACTTTTTTACCCATCTTTGATATTCCTCATCCGTTGGCCAATTAAAATTTACCACCTCATTTACCTTGGCACTATAAGGTGTATACTTTACTGCCACTTGATTTGCCTCCTTTTCAAAAGATTCAAAAAATGTGCTAGTGTTAATGATTTTATCCATACTACTCATCAACATGTCATAATCTGAGTCATCACAAATCAATTTGATTTGTGCATTGATGATTTCATCTACCCTGTCCTGCCATTGCTACAGTGATCTAACATTTCCTTGGGAATCTACAATATCTAGTAAAGATGTGTCACTCTAGTCATCAAAACTCTTTACCAACTCTTTAATCCTCCTGCTGAAATCATCAGGTAAGGCCTGGAAACCTTGCAGTGACTTCACAAAGTTTTGAGTAGGCCTTAATTGTTGAGGCCTATTAGCTGCATTTTGAGAATTTCATTTCCAAATTTTGTTGTGCAAGTTCAATATTCTGATTTTAGGAGTCTAACAGTTGGAAATCACAGTAAAATCAAAATTTAATAATTTTTGGAATTAGCATTTGAAAGTGTTTTTTGGGGTTATTAACTTCAGACTATCTTCTCTTTTGCAGGGGTGGTTGCATGTCGAAATTTTTTGGTGTAAAATATCATAATTATTATATTTTGTTACCTGTGTATGATTAAAAATTATTGGAGTGTGAGTTTGACAATTTTTGAAGATCTAAATATTCAAGCTTGGTAAAAAAAAATCATGTCAGATAATATTAGTCCATAACAAAATGAAGAGACAGTTGCTAGATTGTGGGCTATATTGAAAAGAAAGGGTGATGGGAAATGTTATTTTCCTTGCAATAATTGCAAGGGCTTAAAGATGAGAAGACTTTTAATCACAACAAGTAAGAAACATTGTAGGCAGCATGGTCACGTTGAAGGGGGGCATGATTATTGTCCATTGGTAAGTTGTTCATTATATGTGTTTATATTGATTGAGTTTATAAATGTTTATATTGTTTTAACATTTGATATATATATATAAAATCACTTGATCATGATCATGGTTTATTTGTGTCTGTCATTATTATAAAGGTGGGGCACCCTAGGGCACACGATATGAATTATCACAACCCAGAGAATGTGGTTTTGCAAGCGGAGGAACATGGAGCTATGAATATCGAAGATGAAGTTAATGATCCTATGGAAGAAGATGATCATGTGCCAGAAAACACAATTGAAAATGATGGTACAAATACATTGATCCATGACACATTTAGTGGCACATCTGATCATGTTGATCGAGATGACTTTGATGATGTTCATGATTTACCTGTACTTAAGAAGGCATACGAGCCCCTTTATGAAGGCTCCCAAACAAATCTTCTCTTTGTTGTATTGTTGCTAGTGAACTTGAAGGTTATGAATGGTTTATCCAACATAGAAATCTCACAGATGTTAAGGTATGTCATATATGTCATCTTTTTTCATCTATTTTAATTGTTGTTAGTTCATCGCTAGTAAATAAAGGATGAAGTATGTACCATTAATATTATTTATATTAAGAAACTATTTTTTGTTGTAGATTGATTGGTGAATTTTTGTTACCACCATCAAATATTTTACCTCGCTCATACCGAGATTTATCTGGCATTATGAAAGATATTGGAATGGAGTATCAAGCAATAGATGCATGTCCCAATGATCATATTATATATCATAAACAACATGAATTTGCAACAGAATGCCCAAAATGTCATATCAGTAGATATTGAACAAATCAACTAACAAAAAAGGTGCCTTGCAAGGTTCTTCGTTATATTCCCATTATTCCACATATGAAACAATTATTTAGGTGTGAAAGCTTAGCACAATTTATGGATTATCATGCAAGTAATAGAAGTGCAGATGAGATTCTTCAAATTCCTGCGGATGGTTTTGCATTTAGGGACATGGAGAAAAAATGGCCACACTTTAAAGAAGAACCTCGTAATCTCAAACTTTCATTGGTAGCGGACGGTGTCAATCCATTTGGAGATCTGAGATCTATTTACTCGGTGTGGCCTGTTTTTGCTATCAACAATAACATTCCTCCGTGGATGTCAATAAAGAGGGAGCACATAATGTTGGCAATGATTGTTCCATGTATTTGTTTACATCAATTTTCTTTAACGTAGTAGCATCTCATTTGTCTTATTTATTGCATAATGACTTATATGTTTTTTCATTTAATAGTCATGTACATGAATTTATATATATTGCAGTAAAATGGTTATAATAATTATGTAATGTTTATGTTCATTCAACTAGGTAAGTACCAAGTTAAAGATATGAATGTATATATTGAGCCTCTTATCGACGAGTTACTAAAGTTATGGAATGGCGTCACTATGTATGACGTATCTAGACCAATAGGAAAAAGACAATTTCAATTCCATGCAATGCTTGTATGGACAATTCATGATGCCCCAGGGCTAACACATTTTTCTGGTATGTTATAATGTTTGACTACATGACTTTAACGATATTTAATTTTATGAAGTAGATATCATGCATGTTTTTAAAGTAATCTATTCATTATATATAATTATAAAAATTGACATATTTAATCCAATTATATATGATTTGCAGGTCTTCAAACAAAGGGAAAATTTGCATGTCCAATTTGTGGTCCAAAGATGAAATCTCGTCGTTCAACAAGTTTAGGAAAGCAGGTGTTTGATGAGTATAGGCACTTCCTCCACAAAAATCATAAGTATTGAACTACTAAAAAATATCTTTTCAATGGGAAAGAAGAGACTACACCAAAACCACAAAGAATGACACCTCACCTATGGAAGTTGGAATATAATAGAATTAATTGTCAAGGTTATACATTAGATCAAATTGTTTATCTATAATTTATGATATGTTTTGAATTTATATTTTTATATTGTGTTGTGTTTACTCATGCTGTAATTGACAATGATTGTCGTTGTTAATTTGTTTAACTTATATGCTTCATGAAGGTCATCAAGGCATTAATGGTTGACTTCCACAGGGACTGAAAAGTTATCCCAGATAATTTAGTAGGTTGCCCTACTATGAGCAGCTACAAATTGTGCATTTGTTTGATACAATGCATATCGAAAAGAATATGACAGAAATGTTATGAAAAATATTGGATGGAAGGCATGACAAAAAAAAAATTATCAAAATTTGTAGTGAAATTCAGGAAGCCAGTCATGTAATGAAAAATGCCATTCAATTAAATAGCGATGGAGACCAAATTAATATAAGTGCCCTTCCTTGGTTATTAATGGAGCAACAAAGCAATGCTATAAAAAAAGTCATACAAAAAATTCGATTTCCCAGAGGATTTGCTACGAACATAAACAATATCATAACAAAGAAAGGTGAATTTGGGCCAGGGATGAAAATGCATGATTGGCATACCTTCATTAAGGTAATTATTCTAGTATATTATATATATATATGTATACTGCATGTAATTTTTAGTGTATTATGTTTACTACTTTTGGAAAAATATTAATAAAAAGATCATTTTATAATTGTTGTAGTACGTTCTACCTTTATCTCTCCCAGACAACTTCGACAACAATGTCAAGCAAGTTATATATGATCTTGGAAAATGCATGAGGCAAGTAGCGATATTTGTTCAATTCGTTGTTAAATCTCGTTAATATATTTGTGCTTTGAATCACTTGTAGATGGTTGTCATCTAAAGCAATCCATAAAGAAGATATAAATTATTGGAAGAGAAAAATTCCTCGTCTAATGTGTGAAATGAAAAAGTGTCTACCTTCAACATTTTTCAATGCACAATAACACTACCTTATACACCAAGTTGAGGAGATTGAATTGTGTAGACCTGTACACATAAGGTCAATGTGGATGGTTGAGAGGCACTTGAAATTTTTGAAGGCTTTGGTTAGACAAAAAGCACATCCCGAGGGTTCTATGGTGGAGGGATACATGGTATACCAGACCGTGGTGTACATTACTGAATATCTTCCTAAGTTTGCAACAAAGACCCATGTATATCACATTTGGGATCCCAACTCCATTAAAAAATTTGAAGGGGAGTACCTGATGGGGAAAGGTAGATTGAGGAAAGTGACAGGTAATTATAAGATGGTCATGGAGATTAATTAGAATACATTTTACATTTGGTTTTTATGTATATTGTACTTATTTGATTATTAATCTTTCAATATTCATCAATTATAAATTAAGGTCGTATACCGTGGTAATTAACTAATTATACGTCGTTTGTGAATTTCAATTTTTTTTGATACAGTTGGTCGAGAGTGGGATGCACTACATTTGTATGTCACAAACAATCTTGATTGGATGACAGTATGGATTGAACGATGTCAACAATTTGGTCGCGCATTAACATGGGAAGGTGTGGCTTCATTGGTTAAAGAAGCTCATCATAATGGAGATTCCAATGTTACACCAAGGGAAATTGATTTAGCATATGGTTTAAGAGATAAACAGGTATGTATAAATATATTAATCACCCATATTATTTAATTATTTTCAATTATATTGATGTATATATATGTTGAATTTTTTTTTTCTTTGCATACATTAGGCCAAGAATAAATATTTTTATCAACTGACGATATTGCAATAAGTTTTACATGTTTGACATATTGCAGGTGAAACACCACAAGGCTATGTGGTGCAATGGTCATAAATTTTGAATCAAAAAGTTGGATGACACGAAGAAAAATTGTAATTATGGGATAACTACAGTCTTCCAGGGGACTAATGTTTCATCTAGAAGCGACATACATCCAGGAGTCTCATAAAATCAATACTATGGGATTTTGGATGATATACTTGAGTGTGACTTTAAGTCCTTCAAATTAGTTTTGTTTGTTGTCCTATGGTACAGGCTACGATTGAATGAAAATGATCCCGAGAGAATTGTTATTGAACATGATAATGGATTTACCATGGTTAATACAAGGTATTTTGAGCGAGCTGGAAATGAGCCCTATGTTCTTCCAAGCCAATGTGAGCAGGTATTTTACTCAGAGGTTCCAGGTAAAGCAGGTTGGTCATATGTTGTTAGACATGGTCCAAGAGGAAGGCCGGTAAAGTATAATGTGGTGGAAGAAGAAGATACTGAAGAAATAGAAGATGATGTAGATGATGATCAGGATCAACAGTTAGTTGATGATGTGCCTGACAAAGATGTCGAAGAGGAGGAAGTAGATCATGATGATGTAGGAGTTAATGTTCATGAAGATGATATCCATGTGGACGATGACATTATCGAAACTGATATCAATGACAATGATGATGATATGACCGATCCTTACAATGTTGAATCTGGATTGGATGATACATAAAAAGAGTTGGATGAAGAAGAAGATCAATGACATTGAAATGTATGAGTTATGTGATTGTATTATCTATTTGATATTAATTTCTTGATAGAATTATATTTGACTTATGTGGTTACATAATTAATTTATGATGTTTTTAATTTTAATTATATTAGAATATGTTTAGTTAATAGATGTAAAAAATAAAATGGATAAACCAAAAGATGAAAGTGTGAGACCACTGCCTTGTTGGGTGTATGGAGTCTAATGAAGATCTATAAAAGTGTAATCTATGATGGCAATAATTCAAAGTGTTTGGCACACAAATGTAGTTTATAACTTGTATAAATGTGCAAGTAAATGACTGACAAACTCTACTTGAGATAGAATGACAATCCTAGTTATGTGATTCTTCTTATTGATCCAATTAATACTCTTCAGTTACTGTGATTGACTAGAAGGGTTTAATCTTTACTTGAAAGAACCAAATAATCACATCACACAAATACAGAAAATGTGTATCAGTAAACTGAATATATTTATATGCTTCATATGTCAATTTAGACAATAGAAAAGAATCAAAATGGAGACAACCAAATAACTGTATAATTCCACAAACAACTGATACCAAGATTAAGCCACAAGTTCAAGCATCTTCACTAAATTCATCAAAATTCATACATGCATCTAAGTCTTTTAAAGGAAAGTTTCATTGCAAACTATCTACTGTATCTTTCTCCTATCTGCCTATATCTATTTTACATTATGAAATAGATATAAATATATCAAAATTGTGAAAGGGCGCATCCTTTGAGAAATGTCTTTTTCTTAACAACAATAACAAACTAGAAATTATGCTCTATTAAGCCATAAATAGATGTTTTTACAGATAATCTCGGTAAGCTAGCCACTTGTGTGTATCAACATCCTCAAGTGCATTCCTTATGGCTATCTCCATTTCAAACATCTTCTCATTCTGTTCACATGCCCTGTCCATTGTTAAATCATTTCCTGTGGCTGTCTCCAAAATTTTTTGAATCATCGTCTACCATTCCTTCATCCATCTTGTGGTAATAGACACTATTTTACTCCTCTTCGGTTAAGTACTTGTCCACCCATCTCTGATATTCTTCATCCATTGGCTAGCGAAAATTCACGACCTCATTCACCTTAGTATTGTAAGGTGTGTACTTCACTACAACCTGATTGGCTTCCCTTTCAAAAAACTCTAAGAATGTGTTGGTGTTAATTATCTTACCCATACTATTTACCAACAAATCATAGTTTGAATCATCACAAATCAATTTGATTTGTGCATTGATAACTTCTTATGCCCCAGCCTACCATTGTTGTAATTTCTTAATATTTCCTTATGCATCAATAATGTTTGGAAAAAATGTATCATTCCAATCATCAAAGCTCTTTATCAACTCCCTAATTCTTCTACTGAAATCATCAGGTAGGGCCTGGAATCTGCTCAATTATTTTACAAAGTTTTGAGTAGGCTTCCATGACTGGGGCCTATTGTCCGCATCAAACCTAGAAGCTTTGTACATAATATCCAGATCATTGGCCCTAGGGATCCATTTCTTAGCCAAAGGCAAAACTATTTCTCGATCCCTATTGATATTTTTTATTCCATCCAAGAATAAAGAATACAAAGAATGTACAGATGGTAATTTATCATCAACCTTTTCATTAAGATGCCTCAAAACTATGTCAACCACCTCACTTTGTTTGGAAATTGCATCATCGTCACTTGCCTTTAAGGCAGCCTACAATTCTGTGATCCTATTCAACATTTTCTTCTTGGTGGGATCCACAGAATATTCAACTTCTTCTTCAACTGGCCCTGGTGTAGGACTGAGAGCAGGTGCCTGGATGGGGGACCCCAGAGTTGAAACAATTGAAGTAGTATGGGGGACTGATCCTGCAATAGAAGGTAATGCTCTGATACTAGGAGCACAAGAGGATTCTCCCACCTGCCCATATTTCAACCTATCTACTTCAGATTGCAGCTCAACACTCCTTTGCTGCATCCTACTATATTCTGCAATTATCATATTGTATTTCTCCATCAAACTCTTCTTTTCAACCTCTTCTCTCTCAACTGTCTTTTGGGCCAATTTGGCCACATTCATTGTTGGGCTTGTAGCTTTTGTTGTTGAAGTTTCAAAAGCTCTCTTGATGATTAGCCCTCCCCTTAGGTGTGGGCTAATATCAATTACATTTGACTTTCTGCCCTGGGGTGCCAATGCCCTTATGGCCAGAGTTTCATACTCCTCACTAAAGGCAGAGTCCTGCAGAGCTACCTTAACCTCTTCTTCACTATTTTGTATAGGGTGTTGGACTATAAGATAGCATTGAATGCAACCACATCAGCTATGTCCCATTCAGGAAAAAGTAAGACACCAGCATGAGTCACAAGTCTTCTTCCCTCCTCAAGAGTGATGCCTTTGAATTATTCCATTAATTTGGCCTTGACCTCATCATCATTCTCCTGCTCAGATCTATCAGGTCTCTATTCTCTCCTACTCTTGCATTTTTTCTAGTACTCTTCTAGTTTCATCCTCCAAACTAGTTGCAAGAATACAAGAGTCTTTACAAATGCATCATCGTCCAAGAATCCCTTGCAAGCCTCCATCCTAGCATCTTGTACACATTGCCCCTTTACATCCATGTCAGAAAGCACCAATTGTGTTGATCTAGGAGGGGAAGGGATACCAACCTGCATGTCTTGATCATTCACAATTATCTTATCCATTAGAGTTTCCCGTGTTTCCTCAACTCTCTGCCTCTTAGGGCTTGGCTCTGATGGTAACAATGCAGGATCACCTCTTGGTGGTGAATCTAGATCCACAATCCTTATCCCCCCGGGTGCTCTGATCCTTGGACCCAACTGTGATGATGCTTGCATGAATTTTTTTCCCTTCTTATCCCCTTCATCCTCATCACTGCTCGCATTCCTCTTTCTCTTGTATAGAGGCCTATCAACTGGTGGCTGATAAGCTAACCTTGTTTCCTCAGGCCTCACATCCGATATTTCTATACCAAAATCTAATTCCAAACTGACCCTCTTGGTCATCAAGATGCCCATGATACTTTTGAAATTAGCCATTAAGAAGTCTATTCTCTTATGAAATGGAGTGAGCTCCATTAATGGATCATATTTTGGATCCATTTTATGTATTATAGCCAGGAGCTTTTCATATGCAATCTATTTTTCTTTATTCAACTCCTGCCTATTCAAATCAAACTCATTTTTGATTAGGTCCTCGGGAAAGTTGAATTCATGTGCAAATTTTCCACCTTTAACTTGTTGTCTGAACAATGCAAAGAATCCCTCAGGGTCATGTTGTCTCCTAGGACCATTCCTTAAATTGAAGTCATAAAAAAACCTTCCAAAGTGGACCCATCCTCCCTTGGAACAAACAAAATCAGAAATAACAATGTAGTCAGGGAACAAAGTCCCTTTTCCTTTCTTTGTTAGGTTGTCCTCATGAATACAACCTAGTTGCCACATTGCTTCGGCGAACCCCATCCTTGATGGTACATTAAAGGGGAGGATATGAGGGGTTCCCTGGAAACCATACACCCTCAAGATAGTGCTTATAAGGTACAAGATGATATCACCCCAATTGTGACACACTTTTAAATTAGGCTTCCTCATCTTCAGTCAGAGGAAGTCATGCAAATCTATAAGGACTCTTGGCACATTTACCACCAACCGAGCCCTGAGTCTGGAGGCAAAGTAGTTATCAAAATGCACAAAGCTGGTACCTCCCCTATTGTAAGACAAATTTTCACTCCACACCTATACTGGTAACCTTTCAACATTCACCTCCTGCCTCAACTCCATGTTTTCTGAGAAGAAAACAACATTCTTGTACATGAACATATGCATCAATAGGGAGTACCATAAAAAAGGAGTGCTAGTATCCCCCACATGCAACTTCATCAAACCCTCATACATCTTCTTTGACAGGAATGATGCAAAGTCATATACCACAAAGAAGTTGGGATGTTGAATCTAGGCTCCCATAAACATGTACGCAACTGGAATCATAGTATTAGGGTTGAACCCTAAAATCTGGCACAATGAATAAAATGTTGCTAGGAAGTGACTGGAAAAATAGCTCAGCCTAAAAGACTCCTGGTCATATGGGCTGAAAAGAATTGTTGAACTGCCTGCCCTGGTTAGGTGAAGAGGAAACAACTTCAATTTGAAAAGATGTTTTAACCTTTTGTACTCCTCCTTCATCTTCTCAAAATCTATTTGGACTAAGAAAGGGCTATACTCAGTCAAATAAAAAATCTGCCGAATCTCATCTGCATTTCGGCTTAGCAGAATTCCACCATCATTATCCCTTATGACCCTTGTCACAGGATCATACCGTGCTACCACTGCTCTAAGCAAGTCAACATCAAGGAACACATTTGGCACTGTTAGTTTCCCTATGCCATATCTCCAGGCATTAGAGAAGGGGTGAGGTAAGTTTCACTGTCCATACCACAACCTAAACATTTCAAGACCAATCATAGGAATCCTAGCATCCACACTATTATAATTTTTGCACAGTAGACCTTCGCCTAGGGTCTTTCCATTCATTAAAACCAAACAAGTCTTCCTGTCATTTGTTGACAATGGGAGTTGATCCAGAAAGTCATCATACAAATTCCTCTTCAAATAATCAACATGGCCAGAGTGCTACTTCAGTGGTGCCATCTTAAACAACTAGGGCTTCTTTTAAAAAATCAAATCCTCGAAGAAACTAGTGGTACCCAGAATAGAAAAATACAACACAACTATGCAATTCCAATAATTCAAATGAACCAGTAACCCTATGAAAATAATTAACAAAACCCCTTGACTAGCACAATAGAATCATTCACAAAGACACAGTGAAATTAACCTAGCAGTTTAGAAAATAACTCACGGGATTTTATGCCTTGCAGAGAACCAAAATTCACGGTGATCGCTCAAAAAACTTTATCTCTAGCTCTGAACTAATTGGAAAATACTTGAATGCTTTTGTGATGAAGATAGAAAAAGAGCATATACTTTATGTCGATTGAATTGAGGCGGTGGACGTCTTGTTGGCCATTAAAGCTCATTTGCATGCTGCCTCAATGGCTCCAATCGCATTTGATGTGAATTTAAACTTCAGCCATCGATCTTTTATTTTTGTCAAATGATCGAAAGACCATTTTCAAAAGGGCTGAAAAAATCTCCTTGTCAGCATCGAGGGCCCACCGCATAAGCAGCGCCAAAGGAATACACGTGGCACCTGCCCATGATATCGTGGTCACTAAACATCCTACATCTTTGGATCACGCGATGGCAGGAAACCGTTAATTCCTACCATCGACAATTGTGTTCACTCACAATAGTCAGCAGCACCAAACATAACCGTCGAGCAACTTTTTACCAAGATTATAACATCACCGTCGATCTCGAGCACGTGCATCTCGTAGTTGTTTTAGTAACCCACTTTATAACATATTTAAGTCCGACACAAATATTAAACGCTTTATTAATCCCTTTTCGGCATCGGTAGCTTGGGAGACGTGGCACTCGCCCGTGATATCGTAATCGCCAAACAACCATCGGTGATGTCATCACGAGATCGCAGGGAGCGGTCAGGATCAATCGTAGGAAGATTGGCAGTCATTAAAAACACAACAGTCAGCAACACCAAACATAACCACTGAGAAATTTTTTACCAATATTATAACATCACCGTCGATCTCGAGCATGTGCATCTCGCGGCTGTTTTAGTAACCCAATTTATAACGTATTTAAGTTCGACACAAATATTAAACACTTTATTAATCCCTTTTCGGCATCGACAACTTGGGACACGTGGCACTCACCCGTGATATTGCAATCGCCAAACAACCAGCGGTGATATCATCGCGAGATTGCGGGGAGCGGTTAGGATCAATCGTAGGAAGATCGACGGTCATTAAAAACACCCCCTGCAAAATAAAACAACTATTAAAAAGTCAAGTGAAATAAACTTTTTGCGTGTGCAGATTGTGCGGCCGTCGGATGAAGTGATTTCAATCTTGACCATTGCTTGCAGACCTCGTAAGGTTTCTACTAATGTCACAAATATGGTGCGAGGCGTGCAAGATTTTGCCATCTTCACATTTGATGGTGGGAACCAGTTTTGCTTGTTGATCGATGATGAAGGTTGATGCCGATAGTTGTTTCTGTACCGACGCATCGTGGTCGTTCCTCACTGACCTCGCACAATTAAAATTATAGTTTCAATAATGCTGCGAGGTGTGCGATTTGGTGACACATGGACTCCGATGCTATACGTCGATAAAAAAGGTGGGGCCCATTACAGTTTCAATAATGCTGCGAGGTGTGCAATTTGGTGACACATGGACTCCGATGCTGTACGTCGATAAAAAAGGTGGGGCCCATTTCCGTGCTGATGTGGTGCTCGATAGGTGAATATCCTATCCGTTTGGTGACTAGAGGGAGAACGTGGCATTTTCAAACTATTTTGACTAAATCTAAGCTGTTCTCTTGGCCAACGTTGCGATTGATCAATGACTCGTATTTAAAAATAAATTGGTATTGTACGATAGCCATTTTATGTCGCGCGAGTGAATAGTAATGGCCGAGTTCGACTCTACTTGCATAATTAAATGCTAAAATTTGCGAATTACTTTTTCAGTTATGTATCTCTACATTGAGAAAGAATTTCTTGGTATTGAGTGAAGCAAGTTGTGGTTACGATTTCTCAATTTCGTTGCCCTGGATGTTCTACGATTGAAACCGTAAGTAGCACGTATGCTATTTCTTGTAAATTCAGAATATTTTATGGTTGCTTGCTGGTCAATTCGTGATTGTTTCCTGTCTTTGTTCTTGAAGAATTGATTGAATAGATTCACTTTTAGAGCTTATCTAGATAATTGCTAGGGTTTTTTGAATATTGAAGAATTTTCTCTTAAGGCTAAAGGAGAAAATTGTAATTATTTGCTATCTGAAAATAAGCAAACCCTAGTTCGAATTATCATTAGTCTAGTATAAATGGCACCCAAGGCCCGAAGTTCTGGTTCTGAAACCACTACCAGGTCTTTATCCCAAGATATTATTGATTTGTTACAACCCTCTACTAGCAAGAAGCAGGAGGGAAAGGTTTTGTTCTATGGGCCTCGAATCTTGGAAGGATTGATAGACAAGCAATGTGCAATTCAAGATGCCGAGTTACCATACACTGAGTGGAAGTTGTTCTCCAATTGGTCTAGGAACAGGAATTTTTTAGTTCCTTTGTGTAACCCCTGGAAGTTAGACCTGGGTAAATTGGTGGTTCTTAATGTTTATATGGATATAGATCTTTTAAAGGGCATTGTTGTTAGATATGAACCTGTGGCCCGAATTGTCAGAACACATACTGGTGTGCAGATGATTAAGATAACCAAAGAAGAAATTGGAGAGATTTTCAAATTGCACAAATGGAGTCAGGATATGGTTCCTGTCGACTTGGAGGTTTTCAGACAAGAATATAGAAATACTAGGGGTTTGTTCAGAACATCCTTGTTAATACCTCATTTGGCAGTCTCAGGAAGAGGAAAAAATTAGAAAAATGTAGTAATTGGCAGGAATGAGCCCGAACCTTTTCCTGTGGGCTATTTCACCAATTATTTCAAGAAGATTGTTTGTGCTTTATGTCAAGTTTTGGGAGTCAGCTTAAAGAAAACCTTGCCTACCGATATTATGTATATGGCAGTAAATCTCTAGCACCCAAGTTTTAATGTAATATATGATTTTGCCACTTATTTGGCAGAGAAGATGCACACGGGTCTGGTAGCCCTAAAGGAGGGGAATAATTGGGTTGGATTAATATGGTATTCCTTGTTAATCCACATGTTTTTGTATAGGGGTCAAGCTGTGTTCAAAAAAGATATGAAATTAAAGAAGAAGGAAAGAAACATTGAAATGTCTGTCCAATATTGGACTAGGATTCAAGACATGCATGATCATGAGCCTGATTATGTAACTTTCCATAATGTCTCTGGATCTAAATTAAGGGAGGCTCTGGTTCGTGACCTCCCAATGATCCCAAAATAAATTCATGACTTCTTGAGGCCGATGGAGAGAAGGCCCAAATTGAACATAATGCACAACTGGGGAGACATTTTCCCCTATTGTAATACCACAGTTTTAAGGGTTTTTGGCACTAATGTCAATCCAAAGGTTTTTCCAAGGGAGGTGCCCCTTAGAATTGGATTTTTAGAAATCATGAGGCAGTTGGGGGGCGCTCAGGAACTACACTTTCCAACTGAATAGAAGAAAGGTTCTTTCTTCCCTGAATATACAACATTTGCCAATTTTTTTTATGGGAAAGGGAGGATGGAAGGAGTTGCATCAATTACTTGGGCCTTATAGGCTAAGGACTGTGCACCCCAGGAATCATGATACAGAGGGTTTTATCTCTCAAATGAAGGCAAAACATCGGACAAGAGCTTTTGTCCACAACTTCTACTTTCCTGAGGACATCATCAGGAATATTTTTGATTTGGAATTACAAGATGATAAAAAGGCACTATACATTGTCTACTCTAAAATGGTAAAAATTAAGCAGGAGAAAATACCTGGTTTCAATCCCATACCTAATGCTAAAGATGAGTTTAGCAAGGCAATGTATGCTATTGATAATTTTGAGAGCTTGGTTGGGGTTTTGAAAGATGAAAGGGTTGTGGAAGAAAGGGTAAAATCACAAACCATTGAGGAGTACCCTGAGGTAAAGGAAGAGGAGAGGCCTACTTATCAGCCCCAAAAGAAGATAAGGGTTTTTTCTAGAAGAAAGGGAAGTAGGGCTGAAGATGTTGCTAAAAATATTGCACCATCTTTTTCAAGGTAGTTAGTACCAAATGTTGTTGATTTGGATTCTCCTCCAATTTTTTTAGAATAGGATTGCCCACCATCACCAAAGAGGCAGAGGGTTGAAAGGGTAAAGATTGTTGATTGTGATGGTGATGAGGATGATGACATTATTGTCACTCTGGATGAAATGCATCTTGAGATGCCATTGGACCCAGTTGAGATTGCAATAGGTTCAGGTATAGTTTCTTTGAGGTTAGGAAAAGATGAAATCAAAGGAATAACAAGCAATGATGACTTGAGAATAGAAGCCTGCAGAGAGTTCATGATGAATGACTCTTTTATTCAAACTGGTACTTTTAAAGATTTTGTGTGGAGAGCACATACTGCATTATATGCTGAGAAGGTGGCACATGAGAGAAGTCTGCATCCAGAGCTCCCAGAGAAGGTAATTCAAGCTAAGGTCAGGGAAAAAATGAGAGAAAGATTCAAAGCAATAACACTAGAGCAAGGTTGAGAATTGGTACAAAAAAGTGGAGTATTGCTACTCCCAGAGTGGTATATCGCTGATGTTGTGGTGTTTGACACAATAAGAAGGGCTAACAAGCCACTTCTTGCTACTGAAGAGGAGGCTACATTGGCACTTAAGGGATCGGCCTTTAGTGAGGAATGGGATGCATTGGCAATTTGGTCCCTATCTATTGGCTCTAAAAATCCAATTGTTGTAGAACCTTTTGACTTCAGTGGTCACTTGGTTGTGAGGAGAGTTGCTGACACCCCAGCATTGGAAGCTACTAATATGGTCGTGAATGTTGCCAAATTCACCAGAGCAACTGTTCAAGATTTGACCAAGGAGCAGTTTACTCTGATGGGCCAATATAATGAAATTATTATTGAATATAATAAGAGTCAATAAAAGATAGCAGAGTTAGAAACTAAATTGGCTTTATTGAGGCAACAAATGGATACCATGAGATCTCAAAAGCAAGCTAGTTCTAGCCACACTATTCCCGACCCACCAGTAGAGCAGTCTCAACCTCCTGCATAAGCACAGTCCTTGGCTATTGTTCCATATAATATGGGACAAGTGCCTATTGCTATTGAGAGGGATACTAGCCCTAGAGGAGGAATTTCTAGGGAGAAACTGATTCATCAGGTTGAAGAATATAAGGAGATGGTAAAGAAAATCCGGGATGTAGCAGGGAGAAACAATGCAGTGATAGTGGACACTGTTTTGAAATATTTAAATAGAATGGTCCAAAGTAAGCTAAACAGTGTTCATGCAAATTATGCCCTAATGTTGCAAGCACTAAAAATGTTTCCAAGGGATAAAGAATTGGCCATCTCATTGCTAAACAAATGAAGCCCTAGAATGGAGAAGTTGAGATTCATAGCACTAGGGGCAAAACAACATGGTGATAAATATCCTACTGTTATTGCAACATATCAATTGGTCAAGGGAATTATTGAGCATAAGTTTTAGGGATTTGCCACTCCAATGGAATCCAAGATTAAATTTCTGAAAGATGTGTATGATGGAAAGGACCTGACCCCATTGCCTCATATTTTACATAGTCAGGATGAAGTCAAACCCCTGTAGGTTTGAAAGGAGCAAATGAACAATATAATGATGTCTCAAACACATGAGATATGCAAAAATGCTGACATCCGCATGCTAGAGAATACATTGGAAAATTTGTCTTTTGTTATAAGTTTCTTAGAGAACTTTGATAAAAAGGCCACATCGATAATGGTAAAGTATGCTCCCTGTCAAAACAAGTTTGACCAGGTTGTGGCTTTCCAGTGGCCTTCCGAGGAGGATTTTGAATTATGGAAAAAGGTGTTCACTGATGAACTGGAATTATGAGTGTTATAGTCGAGAATTGCAACTTGGTCATGTATAATATAGGTCTGGCCTTAGATATTATATTCTAAAATTGCATTCTCCTTTTGACTCCAAGTACAGGGTGCTGAGGTGGAGTTAATACTATAACGGCTAAGCATGCCTTTGATGTATGGGGAGTGGCCTTTGGAGCAATGTTTTCTTTCCTCCTTATCAACTAATGATGATATTTGTCTTATGCTCTCCTCTCACATAATAGAATTGTAACTAAATCAGGAGTTAGCGGTCCAATTACAAATGGATATGTGTACTCTCTGACCTGAAGCTTGTTGGCTCCCTTGTTTTATAAAAGGGAATTATGGGCCAAGAGAGTGGCCGGTTGAAATATCCAAGATATGAGAAATAAGAGTCTAGTAATATAGAGAGTTTATTTTTTCTCCTATTGTGTTATGTTACATGGATTATTAATGAAATATCGATCAAAGATGATTTTCATTTGTTCTTTACTATGAATTATGTTTAACTACAACTCTGGTTCAAAGGATTGGTTAAATGCTTCAGTTAACCAGTAAATTCATGCAATATAACAAATAGGATTCATAAAGGAGTAATAAACTCAGGTATAGATATATGGGTTGTAATGCAATTCATAATAGATCATAAGTGTTCAAAATTAAATTTACCCTGTAGTTCGGTTTTCTCTTTTGACTCCTTGCACTAGAATATGGCACTGGAATTCTGATTACGTTTTATTCTCGTATGTTTTGTGTTATGGCATGAGGATATTTTACTCAAACATTTCCTATCAATTTACTTTATGTGAAGTTTGCGATTCTCTGTTAAATGGGCATGAGTCTTTTTTAAGGAATAGCCAATTTCTTGAAGAATTTGATCCTTTAACATTAATTGGGGATCTATCTGTTGCTTACCTGTGTGCAAATTAAATGAATTGTTTAAATGTTGTATGTTAAGAGCACATGTTAGGGAATACCCTCCTGGATTTTACAGAGTCCGAAGTGTAGGAGAATTAGCCTTATTGCTATTCTCGTAAAGTTGGCCATACTATTCCTAGTCTTTTATTATTGAATGTGGGGAGTTCATAGGAGCTTCTAGGAAACACGTGTGGGTTGCAGTAAAAAAATGTCAACAGGTTCAATTGACAACATGATCTATTGAGTAATTACAAAGAATTCATAATTTGAAATTCTAGATTTTGACAACATGATCTATTGACAAGTAGGAAGTATTTTTCACTTTGTGTCAAATTTTGATATTGTTATCAAGATTCAATTATGTAGTTTTACAAGTCAAACTCATTGACCCATGTTTCATGAGTAGTGTTTCACAAGAACCCATCTCTCATGATAATGAATGGTCCACTTAGCACTTATTGTGTCTAAATGATTCTCAAAGCGATGAAGCATTAGGCCTTCCTAGGAGGTCACCCATCCCAATATTACATGATCCATGATTTTATTAATAATTGATCATTTTGGATTTTGACAAACGACACACAAATGACAATTTGACAATGAACTTAATGTATCACAATTAAGTTTCAAATTGAGTAAGACAAAAGAAACTAAAAAAAATTGAGAGATTGTTATGAGGGTAGTGATGCAACTTTTCTAATTAGAGTGTATTCCATGAGATTACAATTCTTTCAGATATTTTGTCAAACAGTTCACAAGATTTGTCTATCCTCCCACATTTTACATAGATTTGAAAATGGAGTCTACAACCACAACATTTGAGAAAATTCATCTTCATATTATGCTTTGATGGATGTTTATACCTTGTTCCAAATCACATTTTACATAGATTTGAAAATGGACTCTACAACCACAACATTTGAGAAAATTCATCTTCATATTATGCTTTGATGGATGTCTATACCTTGTTCCAAATCACATTTTACATAGATTTGAAAATGGAGTCTACAACGACAACATTTGAGAAAATTCATCTTCATATTATGCTTTCATGGATGTCTATACCTTGTTCCAAATCTCCCATATTAAGGAAATCGACAAGGATTTTGGTGAAGGTTGTGAAATTTGTCTATGCATCTACCAATTGCATTTGATTGAAATTTTCTAAAACCTTTAAAAAAAATCCATTATGCATATTCTACAATCATTATAGTCCACAATTTCACATTTATTTGGTTTTGCATCTACCAATTGTATTTGCTTGAATTTTCCTACCAAATTTTCAATGTAGATCCATTTTGTGTATATCTTAATTACAATATGTTGGTGTTTTTTCCCACATAGGATTTGCATTCTGTAAGAGGTAGCCAACCTCCGTTATAAAGAACTACAAAGGCTAGTGGCCAACTAACAAGAGTTAGTCAAAGATTGACATCTCCTACACTTTTGGCTCCGTGAAACCAAGGTGGGTAAACCCAAGTGTGTTCATAAGAATGTTTCATGATTGGTAAGAACACTTCTTGTTATAGATGTAGGCCCCACTAACACTAACCGACAGTCATTACCCTGGTTTTGGCAAAGCCAAATAATAATAACAGATATCCCAAAGCAAGGAGACTAAAAATTATCATAAGATCTATATCCCAAAAAGAGATAGCAATTGATATTTGTTAAAATGTTTAGGTATTGAATCACCATGCTTAGAGTCATAGTCCTATACCTGAAAGGAATTTACCAATACTATCAAGTGCCTCATCCATTGGGTGGGAGTCATATAAAATGTAATTCAGATGAAATTGAACTTATCACCATAGTGCTTTGCTACCATGAGATTTGTCAGTATATTAAAACAATACTCCTTAGTGAATCCTGAGCATATAACCATAAACATGCAATTTGTGTTCAAGCATTTGATTAACTCATTAAGTCAAAGCAAGAGAACAAATTACACTTTCAACTACACCATTGAAACTGAATGAACAAACCCTTGATAAATCCATTCATAATCCATGGCCCATACACAGGAGAGCAAAATGTCTTAATTTTTTTAGATTTCTTTTGATATTAGTAATTACAAAAGCATAGTATACTTATTTCATACTATTCCCAACCCAACATGATTTCCTACATAATACCTTCAAAATCCTGCATTACCACTAACTATACCTATTCTAAGCCTTCGGACCCCAAAAAAACAACAACCCTTAACAATGATCCATCAAATCTCCTTTATAGTACAGGAGAGCAACAAAGTAATAGGCTACATTGTTCATTCCAAAATTGAATTTCATTTAGAATGAAATTCAAATTGGCATTCCTCATCATTAGAAAAAACCATAATCAGTTCGAGGAATCAAAATATTTATACCATTGTAACCAACCAGAGCTAAAGACAAAAGAGCGTGGTAGGCACACATACATCCACATCAACACACCACCCAAAATTAACACACCCAGTAACTACAACTACTTGCAAGACACATGGCCTCGGTAGAGGCGACCACTCCTGGTCCTCACTTCAGGAAGAAGTGAGACCAAATTCCTTTTATTTGCTTTAACACATGATCTGGTAGCATGGCATGACGCCATCACAGTTATTGGGGCAACTGCGAGGGGCTCTTCATTGACCCCCAATAGCTCAGTCATGGACGCCGAGTAACGTTGGTAGTCCGAGTCAGTTTCGGACCCATCACCGTCAGAACCAAAAGACAACACCAGTGGGGACTTGGAGCTCCCCGTCCCTTTAAAATTAGCATCATGGACAACCTCGGGCTTGCTAAGGATAGGTTGTACCCCGTCAGGCTACAAATTTCTCACCCTGATTTTGGTCCTTTTGCGCATAGTCGAATGGTCCATTGCAAAGAACACCTCGCAAAATACAGGAGAGACTCAACCACCTGCAAAACAAGACAACTCAAAATGTGATGATAATACCAGATAACATAATGAGCATTTATAGAGTTAATTGGTGTGAGAATATTAATTGCTCAAATGCAGCACGAGCATTCGAGCATTTTAGTGGCTGATGTAGCCACCACAAATTATTCCTGGCTTGTGAAGGCATGGCGTACAACCCATCATTGCATTTATCAGGAGAAAAATTTTCGCACGCAAGATATTCAAGTGAGGATCCACTAAACAAATCCGCGCCATTAATGAGAACAACTTGCAGAGAGCAAGAACTCCCAACGCGGATGAGCAGGAACCCAAGAAAAAATGAACCATTAATGCGGATCGAACATGGCAAGTCAAACGACTCAGATTGAGTCAACAATTGTTTGAAAATCTACATCAGTGCCCTGGGAGAACCGTGCCCAATCATAACCCAAGAAAACAAGAGGTTACAACTAGACAATGGGTCCCACCTAGCCCTATCGCTTCAAGAACCAGGCCACATGTCGCCTCTTCGTAGACCTCGTAGTATCCTCAGGGGCCTTTAATCTGATCATACGAGATCCACGAGGAAGGATTATTATTGATCTCCCTCGTTAATACCACACGGGTAGTAAATTTTAAGTCCCACCACAATCCTTGTACGGTCCACATGATTTTTTTATCCTTTGTTGAAGAAACTATTACAATATATTTCTTATTTATGTACTTATTTTCCATACATGTTTATAAAATTTTGAAATTATTAATAATATTAATTTTGACAAGACATTAAAAGACTGTTGATTGTAAAAAATATGCATCATAATGTGAAATGCAAACAATGGAAGCAATGGCTATAACACATTAATTTTTATGTAGTATCTAATTCAAAGAATCATGTTACCCTCTACCTTGAATTTTTTACTATAAAAAGCTAAGGAAATGCTATAAATAAGATAATAAGTTGACTATTAGCATATACCAATTTTTATAGAGATGTAGATTGTTGGATGTTGTGGTTGTGTTGCTCATGATATGTGGTTGTCATTGATGTCAACACTATTAGCATTAATGTCTTAAAGGTTGAATATGTCGAGAAAATTAGAATAAATATGAATAAATATCGAGGATATTGAGAAAATTAGAATAAATATGTTACATATAGTCTATGAAGTTGTGAAGATCAGAGTGATGAACATTTTTGTACATTGGTATTCTGAAGTCGTGTATTAAAGGGTTTTTTGTTGAGCCTATCTAGTATATCCTCTGGAAGTTTCAGAGGTGTGCATCAAGATTGGAGTGAGTTATGATTTTTTGTGTTCCTACAATTATTTTGTTGCTATAGTTGGTGTTTCTGAAAGAAGAGAATGTAATTTTGGTGAATTGAATTGTTGTGTATTCTCTTGAGATGTTCATTGACATTTCTTGATCTCATACTCTATCATTGTGGTACGTCCACATTGATTAGTGTGCTCATGATCAAATATTTTTCCTTTCCATGTTTGAGTTTTCATGTTCTTGGTTGACATGATGGTGGTAGCGTGTTGTAGATCCTTGTGGATTAATTTTTGAATGCTTGGCATGTTCGAGGATGTTGTTTTAGGTCTTCATTATGTTGTGACTGATTTAGGTTGGTGCGCATTGAGATTTGTTCATGAATTGGGCCGAGAGTTTGTATTCATCTATTATTTATTTTTGGCCGACAAAGTTATTAATGTAAATTCATGATGTGGATATATAAGAGAGATTGTTTTATTCATTTAGAGATAATGTATGTGAAGTGTATGCGAGATATGTGTGAATAAAGATTAGATCATTTGAATGTAGAGCAGAGTGTGAAGAAGTTTACGCAAAGTATGAAGAAGTATTTATGTGCCTAACTGAAACTGTCATTAGGCTTTTGAAGAAACCGATTTCTCAGTTCAACCTCATTAGATGGATTTAATTTGATTACCTTATGTAAGGCAGTGAGCCTTCCCTTTGAGCAGTGAGCTCTAGGCAGTGTTCCTGAATGCATGTGCATTCCTTATTCATTTCTTTTATACTTTTAATAGGGTATAAATTATGGATTAACCTCCACCGTGATTTTTCCCCTAACAGGGTTTGTACACAAAAATCTTGGTGTTATGTGTGTTTCTTATGTGTTGTTGATTCATGCTTTCACTGTTAATTATCAAATCTAAGATTAAAGGTTAATAAGGTTAAATAAGTTTCATTTTTTTAACAACTGATTCACCCCCCCTCTCAGTTGTCTATCCTTGTTTTCCAACATAGATATCTTCCATTTCAAAACACACAAAACAATATTCAATAGATAATCAACCATCTTTCATTTGTATAGTGATTAAATATTTATCCCTATAGGAAACAAGTAGACTATATAAAGAAAACTAACAAAGCCACAACTACCCTTATTTTTTAGTTTGGTGTGCATTCCTTCCTCTCCCTAATCTTCTCTGATTATTTTGAAGAGACCAAGTGTTGTAACTAAACTATGGTTCATTCTATGTGCATGTAATTTTGATCTTCATATTTAAAAAGAAAAAAAATATTAATCTACTCTTGTCAAAACACAAACAACACTCAGATTTAGTATAAGAGTCAACCAATCATAAGGAAAACATAATATGAAAATAGGGTTAGGGTTAGATTTAGAGTTTTGGTTATGGTTGGGATTAGATATGAAAATATGGTTAGGGTTTAGGATTACAATTAGGTATTATAGTATTAGGGTTATATTTAGAATTAAGTTTTAGGGTTATTGTTATGATTAAGGGTTGTTTTTATATTTGGCTTAGAGTTGGGGTTAAGATTAGGGCTAGGGATAGGGCTAGGGTTAGGTTTACAGATAGGTTTAGGGTTATTAGAGTGAATGCAACTAATTAATAAAATAAAAAATATTTAGGGTTAGGGTTGGGGTTAGAGTTTTGGTTGTGGTTAGGGTTATAAAGATACGATAAAGGTGAGGGTTAGGGTCAAGGTTAAGGTTTCGAGAAAAAGGGTTAGGTTATGATTAGGGTTAGGGCTAGGTTTAAGATTTGGATTATAGTTTAGGGTGTAGCATTTGTCTTTAGTTTAGGGTTACAATTAGGGTTAAGGTTAGGGTGTAAGTTAAGGTTAGTGTTAGGGTTAGATTAGAATTAGGATCATGGTTTAGGGTTTAGGGTTAGTTATGTTTATGTTTAGGGTTGTGATAAAAAGGATTTGGGTTATGGTTAAGATTATGGTTTTGAGAAATAGTGTTAGGGTTAAAGTTATGGTCAGGGTTACATTAATGAGAAAATGATGGTTTAGTTTCCAAGTAAGGGTTAGGATTAGGTTTATTGTCAGGGCTAGGGTTAAGGTCGGGGTATGAGTCAATCTTATGATTAGGGTTAGGGTTATGGTTAGATTAGGGATATGATGTTAGGTTTCAAGAAAATGTCTAAATTTAAGATTAAGCCATAGTTGGCTATAATGAACATGAGAAAAATGGATCTAATTTCCTTTTGTGGGAAAATAATCAACTACGACTTAAACTTAAATTTAGAGATTACCCTAAACTCTAACCATAACTATAAACCTAATCCCAAACCTAACCCTAAAGAAAACACATAACCTAGCCCGGCCCTAATTGTAGTGTTTGAGGCTAGGCTCAAACATTATATAACCTAACCTCATATAACCTAACACATAACCTAGAACTAGAAAATAATTCTTCTCCCAAACAATCTCCTCTACTTCTATTCACGCCTACTGGAGTTGCAACATTCAACATTGGTGCTTCAACCATTCATTCAAAGTGAAGAATTCCAATAAGAGATTTCAATGAACTAGAAGGGACAAGACTTACAACTTTCCAAGAAGAAATATCACATGTCAGATACATATTGATAGATGAAATGAGTTTCTTTGGGGAGAGGTTGCTTGAAAACATAGATTCCAGGCTTCGACAAGCATTCCCAAAAAATAGTAACCAAAGTTTTGGAGGTGAGTTCTGGATCGAAATTGCTAAATTTGATAACTTTACATTACACTATTTTTTATTCAATTCTATTATAGTTCCTTCTATACAAATTCATACTTATCAATTTAATTAAATATTTTATATTCAGGCATATCTACATGATTTTAGTTGGAGACTTGGCACAATTACCTCCAGTAAATGACATGGATCCATATGAAAGAAAAAGGTGAGAAAAGCTACTATGGGAAGAATTCAAAATGGTCATTACATTAATTTTTGTTTTTTGACAAGATGGACAAAATGAAGAACAACAAATATTTCGTCAAATTCTAACAAACATTAATGATGTCAATCCCACAATCGATGATTGGATGTTGCTTGTGTCCAGAACAAATGCAAGAACCAATGCTTCAGAGAACGAAGAATTTGAAAGCAGTGTTCATTTGTAATATAATTAATGATTTAACAATATTATAATGATTTAACTAGCTTATATACCTTATATATAATCTATATAATATAAGTCGAGATTTATCATTTTTGAGGTGTATTTTTCTTTGCTTTTTTATTTTTTGAATCTTAAGGTGAGTTGGGACAACAAGGTTCTAATTTTGAGGCCGAGTTACTCGGGGTAGCATGGGCATAGCAGCATGGAGCATAAAGAAGTGCCAAGCCATGCCAAATCATGGTGAGTTAAGGTAGGTTGCAAGGGTAAGGCAACTCTACAAGGTGAGTTAGACTCATCAAGATGTTAGCTAGGCTAGGAAGAGTCTACAAATGAAGGGTCGAAGGTCCCTATGCATGGGTTATTACTGGTGATGAGAAGTCAGAAATGGGGGAGTCAGCCTAGAGTACGGTGTCATCCTACCGATATCTAGTATTTGGACTAATAACTTATATAGGGAGGTATGGTTGTTCAAGGAAATGATCACCATAGGGATGCAACAGGGCTGCACTGAGAGTCCATAGCCGAACACCAAATGGAAAGGGTGTTCCAGTACTCTTCCTTCCAGGAGCAAAAAGAAGTAGCTCCTGCCTTGAGTCCCATAGTGACTCAAGTGTTCATCATAGTCTTAGGAGCGAGGAAGTCTTGTTTTTCCCTAGCTATGAAGTGAGGGGTTTTTTGGTGAACCCAATGTACCGAACCCTGTGAATGCAGTAACATGGCACATGGGTTAGTTCCTAGATATGTCGTCGAGGGAGATAGATGTTGGAACGATTTTTTAATGACCGTCGATCATCCATCAGTTGATCCTGACCGTTCCCCACAATCCTGACTACTATGAATGAACACGATTTCCAATGGTGGCCACTTCATTTTAGCTTATAAGGTAGTTTAAAAGGAATATACTTATCTTCGATGTGGTTAATGAAGCCTTGACATAGTCTATTAGATTCCAAATTTAATTCTTAAAGGTCTACTTTCGATTCCAAGTGAAAAAATAAGTTAACCTAGGAATCACTATCCATATTTGTAAACTATTGTGTTACACATGGATAAATTATTTCTAAGATATCTTAAGCAAATACAACAGATTTAGCAATAAATAGTGAGGTGTCTTATTAAACTATGCCAAATCCTCACTTTATCACAATAATTGCAAAAGATAAATCGACTTGGTTATTTATTTTATATAAATTGGGAAACCAAGGTCCCAACCCTATTACATAGCAAGCCCAGGGGATATGAAAAGAAAAACCAAAAAATAACTAACTATAAATAACTAATAGAAGAACAAAGAAAAATAGCACATAAATAACTAACAAACAACAAGAAAAAACTACAAGTTGTAGCATGTCTTTTGGGGAGTCACATATCCCCAATCTTCAAAAAGGAAAGAAAAAATATCATCCTTAGGGTATTTCTTTCTATCCTTCTTTAAAACAAGACTATCAAGATTACCCTTCAACCTTCTTTTCTAGAACTCCCACACAACATTCTAGAGTAGAAGTATAGAAGTAACCTATGGATCACCTTATTACTAAAATTAAGCACATTATTGACTCTTTCCTCCAAAGTTTATAGAATTTGCTCCAAATAATTAATAGAATTTGTGTTATGGCCACAATGAGAACATAAATGCACAAGATAAAACTTATTTTCCACCTAACTTCCTTTACCCTTGACATCATCCATGGCCAACATATCATTTCTAGGGACTAAATTCAATCATCCCCTATGTTTGAAGACTTAGTGTCATAAAGAACATTCATTTCTGAAAAAGGTTGACACCAAAATCATTGGAAAGAGAAACATCTTCCTCTTACATGAAGTCTTGAGAGTGACTGAACTCTTTGTTCCCACTATTGATGTAGTCATTGTCCTTGTGATAAAAAAAGCCTTTTTTGTTAATTAGAAACAACTAATTCTACATTGGGTGTAGTGCTAGGGGTAGTATAAATTATGGCCACCAACCTATTAGATCTTCTTACAAGGTTGCCCTTAAAAGGTTTTCCTATAGCAATCTTATTATTAACAGTAGCAACAATAAGAACCTTAGTCGTTGTTGCCCACAAGTGAGGACTAAAATTTAGGGTTTTTACTCTTAGTCTTGGAGATTTCAACATCACTAGGAATGTCCACATGGATATGAGAGGCAAATTTCAATAGAGAACCAATGGCAAAAAGATTAGGGCAACCTAAGTCATCATAATCAGCCACAACTTTACCAAGCTCAAGATTTCCCTCCACCACTTTACTAGGCACATCATCAAATGTAATTTTTTGCTTGAAAAGGAATGAGGAATGTTTGATAGGTTTTATCTTACCCTTAGGAGGAGAGGGATCATGCAAATCACTAAGATTCCCACCTTTAGCTTTGATAAGAATAGGGATAGGGAATAGATTAGACTTTGAAATAAGAGAGCTAACAAAATTCTAAGAGAACATAACAAGGTGGACTTATGGAGTCTAAAAATTAACCCCTCGTGTAGAGGCATAAAAAATTTATCCATTAAGACCTCCTTACCTAAACACTTAAGAGAACTTAAGACAAAATAAGGAAAACAAGCAATCTTATTATGTTTAAGATGGTCATGCGAGAAATGGTAATGAAAAACACATTTAAAACTATCTTCAACATTGAAGTACTTAATTGGCACTCTACTAAACTCATCATTTAAAACCATTCTATAATTCGATGAGTTCTCCCCTTTTCAAAATTTGGTTGATGGTTTCCGTGTCCATAATTTTTCCCTATTAATGACCTTCCTACCTTAAATATTCAACCTAGTAGCAGCTTTGATGGTTTCCTTTGAAACAAAAAATCTAACACCGCCCACAATAAAATTTTTATCCTTTTATGAAGCAACAAATTATTTTGAAAGGACTTGACCAGAGCAACATAGGGACTCAAAGTAGGGAGCGATTCTACCCTCTTAAAAAAATGTCATAGTATGGCATTATTTCTCACCTCCTTAGGGGATGTGAGTTTAGTGTGGCATCATATATCCCCTGTAGTATCTAAACCCTTGCAAAAAATATTAAACTAAGAAATATTATACATTTGGAACTTAGTAGGAAGAAAACACAAGCATTCACCTAAGAGAATAGACTTCGCAAAAATTTGAGGCTTATTCACTAGCATGCAAAACTAACCTGTTCATACGATCATACCATGGAGAAACCTCCCAACCATAAGTGACTTGATTGAAGTGACTATATCGTTATTTTTAAGTAAATGCATATTTATGGAAGCTTGGGCATAATAATTAGAAGGACCAGAATTACCAATACTAACATTATCCAAGCAACCTGTAAGGGGTTCATAACAAGACTATTTAATGACATCAATTTGGTTGAAGGAAATAGCATCCATTTGAAGACTTCCTCAAACATAATCACAAGGGATAAAAATACCCCTCTTGAGCCAAAGAAATATGATACATATACACCAACAATTATCACTAGGGTAAAACTCAATACCCTTCCTCAAGCACCCATTAAATGACAATTTCATTATTTTCATTAATAAGGTTATTGATAATACTTTGAGAAGTAAAGAAACTTCGTATAGATTGATATGTCCCAATGACATTAAAAATATCATCTATGCAATCATATAATAAGTCATTAATAGAAAAAGGAAAAAATAAAAGCCAACAACTAATTAAGCAAGGATCATATAGAGATGTCATATTAGGAAACCTCTAACAAATTCTATGGTGCAACGAGCCATAGTATTATTAAACTCACCTCAACAACAAAGTGTTAGAAATGGGAAATATTCCTTTGATGACATACCCTTTAGGTTCCAATTCATAAGCTCATATGCATGCCCAAGTTTTTCCACTTGTTTAATCCATTTCCAAATGAGCAATTTTCCAAGCGTGAAGAATGAAAGAATAAACCCAAAAACATGTATGATAGTAGAAGGAGTAGTTTATTTTGCATTGACTCTTCATTACAATTCAAAGTATCATGTATTCCTTCTCCCATAAAATTTTTCATGGGAGGAAGGGGAGAATATTTCTAGTATTAGACACATCTAGCCTATCACCATTTTTGTTAGAAGAAAAGAGTAAATGCCAATGCCAAATCCAACACCATTTCTCATAGTGACCCTTTGTTGGACAAGGAAACACCAATGTCAATATTCGCTACTCCAATCAATGGCTTTATCCTTCTTTTTTTCCAAATATATCTTGTAGGCCACCTCTATGACCACCCATCTCACTATCAACGTTGCCATCACTAGCCCAACTATTCAATGGTCATTTTTCTAATGACTCCTTTCTCACTCTCTTAGAGGACAAACGTGGCATTATTTAGAATATTCAATGCCTAGATATTTTCTGGAAAGCTTTAAGGTCAAATATATAGTGGCATAAAACTCAATGTTATAGGAAATCATTCTTAGCCAAGCCCAATTGGTTCAATTCCTATGGATAGAAGGGCATTGATCATAAGGAAGTGTTGAGATTCCTAAGCATCTATTTTACCTTTTAGGTTTCTCCTTCCTCTTTAAGGAATCATATCATTTCTAGAGCTGAGAAAAATTATCATATTAAATTATGAAGCCCCTTTCTTTGGCAAGGAGATTCCATGTGTGTTCAAAAATTCTTGTTGCACACGTTTCCATTACTCATGTTGCTAACAACCTTGCAAATCCTCATATTTGAAGATTGAAAAAATCCAAAGGAATATTTTATGGCCTCCCTTTAACCAAGGAAAATGGTTTCACAAAGTATCCTAGGAGTTTTATTATTTCCCTCATGACTATAATAGGCTTGGCTTACTTTATATTCACTACTCTAAATGGCGCCATAATAGGCTTTGCTTGCTTTATATTCACTACTCTCAATGGCGCCATAATTTTAAATTTAATTAACATACTCTAAAACCTAACTAAACCAGGTTGTAGCTCGTCAAATTGGACAAGTGAAAGGTCAATACCAGAGCTGAGGAAGAGTTTGGAGGAGTGAAAACAAGGTCAATACCAGCACTGACGAAGAGTTTGGAGCTAAAACAAGGTCAATACCATCACCAAGGACGAGGTTGAGGGCACTCAGGGAAAATCGATGACCAAGGGACAATGAGTACTATAAGTTTGGCACCCCCATTCTCTTTAACCTGCAATTTTCATGCCTAGTTTCCAAAGATCTTCTCGTACATTGGCCCCCCCATTCTCGTAAAATGGTATAAGATAAGATAGAAAAAATAAAATAGCTTAGTCTTTCACATTTTTATAGTGATTACTAGAGGCACATAGACCAATTCTTCATAATAGAAGAATTTGATCATACTTTTCCAATGATGGCATTATGACAAAACCTTAGGTTAAATGAATAATTCCTAGCTAAGTTCTTGAAATCATGTACAATTGTATAAGAGAAGACCGCTGCTATGTGTACTTGGATAACATGGGGAAAGGCTCTTTGGGCTCTTTCATCAATCTATGTATTGTTAAATTTTAACACCTAAAAGTGAGAATGAAGAATCTTTCCTAGGATGGTGGCCAATTATGCTTCTCAACACCTAGATTAAAAAATCCTTTTCAATATCATTGCCATCACAATTAAACCTATTGCTTGAGTTATAGTCATAGAGGTAAACAAATTGGCTTTCTTGATAGTAGATACATTCTAGACAATTCAATCCTTGCATCGGAGATTGTTGAATGGGCCCAACAAACTACTCATGATGCCCTTAATATTAAGTTAAAAGTTTGACAAGGCATATGATTGCATCAAATGTCCTTTCACTTATAAAAGGCTCAAATGAATTTATTTTCAACCCTAAATTATTATCACACATTCAAAATTACAAAATACCAATTAATGAAGAACCTTCATTTGAAGGTGATGTCGTCATGACCTTTGAACGAAGAACCTTCATTCAAAAATGATGCCATGTCAAGAATTTCAAATGAAGGTATTTTTTATTTTAAATATTTCATGTCCAAAATGCTTTATAAAAGGAACCTTGGCATGAAGGACCTTCAAATGAAGACCTTAATTCAAAGGTCCTTTATTAGAAGATCCTTCATATTAAGGTTCCTTTAATGCCATCCCATTATAGCTCTTAGAGTTGTTAGAGATATATTTGTTTCGAAGTAGAGATTGGACCATAAAAAAGTGTCACCATGACTCTACCAAGATATCCATCAAATTCATAAACCCCGACTTAACAACTACAAATTCAAAAGAAAATTTCCCCTATCAGCCCTAGGGCATCAATTCAATGCCAAGTTTCTTGCTTTAAAAGACCCCTAAATGCAATGAACCTCTATCATACCATGATGCACACCAATCCACCAAGTTATAGTTCCAAGACAGTGGGTGGATTGGTGGATGTCATTTCTATTTATCCCTCAAACCCTTACATAGGCAAAACAAGGTAGTCCTCGTAAATCTGGTAAAGACATTCCACTCCAGTCATCAAAATTCTTTACCAGTTCCTTAATCTTCCTACTCAAATCATCAGGTAAGGCTTCTAAACCTTGCAGTGATTTTACAAAAACTTGAGTAGGCCTTAATGATTGGGGCCTGTTGTTTGCATCGAATCTAGAGGCCTTATACATAACATCTAGGTCATTGGCCCTAGGGATCCACTTCTCAACTAAAGGCAAAACTAATTCTTGATCCCTAGTAATGTTTCTTATTGAATCTAAGAATAAATAATATAAAGAATAAACTGATGGTAATCTACCATCAACTCCCTAATTCAAATGCCTAAAAACTGTGTCTACAACTTCATTTTGCTTGGCAATTGCTCCCTTCTCACTTGGTTTTAGAGCTTCCTGTAGCTCTCTAATCTTATTAAGCATCTATTATTTGGTGGGATCTACAGAGTAATCAACTTCCTCTTCAACTGGCTCTAATGAAGGACTAGGAGCAAGAGTCTGGATGGGGGACCCAGGAGTAGAAACAATTGGAGAAGTTGGAGGTACTGATCTTGATGTAGAACGTATGGTCAGGATACCAGGAGCACTAGAAGACTCCCCCACATGTCTATACTTCAACTTGTCTACATCAGTTTGTAGCTCAACATTCCTTTGCTGCATTCTACTATACTCTCCAATAATGGTGTTATACTTCTCCATCAAACTTCTTTTCTTAGCTTCTTCTCTTTCAACTGTCTTTTGGGCCAATTTGGCCACATTTACAGTCAAGTTTGTAGCTTTTGTAGTTGAAGTTTCAGAAGGTCTTTTGATTATTAACCCTCCCCTTAGGTTTGGGCTAATATCAGTAACATAGGGCATGGGCCAGCCTAAACTTAGGAAGTAATAAAGTTAGGCAAAATATTTAACTCAATTTATAAAAAGGGGCCCGGCCTAGACGAAACAATCAGACATAAGTCATTTTAATACCCATTCCAAAAAGGTAATGGACGAATATATCTCACCTAAGATTTTACATGGAACATTAGGATTTTTATGAAAGCCAAGGTAAAACGTACCCAACCTCAGGTTCCTCCCAAACAATGTAACAAGCCACGATAAGGGCAAAACATAAATGGAATTCAAAGAACAAGATTTGAAACTCCATCAAATCCACCATGATGCACACCAATCCACCAAGTTACAGTTTCAAGACAGTGGGTGGATTGGTGGATGTCATTTCTATTTAGCCCTCAAACCCTTACACATGCACAACAAGGCAGTCCCTGTATTTGATTGTTTAATCCCACAAAACAATGATTGAGAACTTCAAAACAAATTAAAATGAAAGGGAACACATATATTTATCTACACCAATGATCTCAAAGCATTTCAAGCTTGTATGGATCCATACAACACAAAAGAACTTCAAAAAACTTGTAAAAACACAGAAAATTGCTTCAAGAACGTGGTATCTGATATGAAATTTTGGTATCTACTCCTCCAACAAGTCCAATGGGATGGGAATACAATATGATAGAAGTGGGATAAAAAATGCATCGTTTGAAGCATCAAACCAATATGCAAGGATGAAAGAAAGTGCCAACCCCTTAAACTGAAAAAGTTTCTTTTAACTTTAAGTTTGTTGGGTAGCCAATTCTTTTAAGTTATCAAATCCTACCATCATACATAATCAAAATGTTGTTGTTTCAAATGACTATGAGCACTAACTTTCACTATTTGAAGATGTTGAAACCTTGTCATAGAGAATTAGAACTTTGATAAACTTATGATGACTTTACCAAGCCTAGTACACACTCCCTCCCCGTTAACCACTTAGACATATGGAAATTAAATGTAAATTTGCTGCTATTTTTAGTCATGTAAGTGTCCAATAAACCACTTGGTGGTGTTTCCCTTCAACTTTATTTACTTGAATGAAGAGAAAAAGTCCTTTGATTACAATTAGAGAATACATTTAATGCCTTGGTTGTGTAACTGGTGGACCATAGTCACATTTAACACTTGTTACAAAGTTTGGGAGTTAAAACGTTAAGTAGATTTGATTTATGATGGACACATTTGGACGGTAGTAACAATAACTTGCAATCTATCAAGACTTGATTACCTTATAACCTGTCAAATTCTAGTGATGAAATGATAGATTAATCATATGTCACCTTTGGATCACATCGCCATGAAAGAACTTCATCCAACATCCTTATGAGTGTAGGTACCACCAAATAAGTATTTGTCAGATTTGTCTTCCTCGAGCGAGGGAAATTCAGGAAGAGAAGAGGAAAGTGAGACATGTAGTAGGTCTAAAAGAGGGAGAACAACTAGAGGTCAAAAAATTAGAAGAAAATTTCATAAACGCATGGAATTTTTTCTTGTTGAAGGGGGGTCATGTTCTTATGATGATGAGAGCATAGGTGACATCGAGGTGCCCTTGAGGTACAAACATCTACATAAACAATGGGTACCCAAGGAAATTCCTCCAATAAACACTGATCTTTGTGTCAACGAGAGGATATATCGCATAGCACCATCGTCATTACATGGTTTGGGCCTATTTTGCATGAATGACATAAAGGTCTGTTACGACAAAGTTACTGAGTTGATGGAGTATGTTGGACCTTGTTACAGTTACAAAGACTGGATGCTGCTGGTTCGATATACATGACGTATGCATAGGTATGCACTATCAACAAATCATATACAACTAAAAGATAAGGATCAAAATAAAGGAGTGGCTAGGTACATTGATGGGAGGCCAAAAGCATCAGGGAATATTGCAGGGTTTATAAATAGTACACGACCTGGGTCAACAAATAAGCAACCCAATTGTATATTCGAGGCACGAGAGGGAAATCGTGTATTCGTATGTGCGATAAAATCAATAACTACAGGGGAAGAGTTGCTAATCGATTACAATTTGAATCACTTAGATACAAAGACAATTACTATGGGGGTGGTATGTACTATATACCATTTTACCCAACCTCCAATTAATGACTCCAATATACCATTTTATTACTATGCTTTTTTTTGTAAGTCTAATGGTTTCATTTCAGTAATATTTTTTATATTTAATTTTTGTCATAGTGGGACATTGATCATACAAGGAAGGCTCCGGCCCAGAGCACAGATCGCGATCCATCTTCAGGCGCTTCTATCCAACAGGTTTACCTCATTATAATTATACAAATTAGATACAAGCAAAATGTTTTATTATTATGTTTTTTTCATGAGTTTATTGGGTTAATTTCAATAATGTTTTTAATATTCTTGTTGTAGTCGGCTGATCGGGGAAAGGCACCAGCAGTACAGGAGAACATTCATATGGAGGTGGAGTCACTATTATGCGATGATGACATCACATTTTCCACAAAGCCTGCGGATATGATGAGGAAGGCCCAAAAACAATGCAATCAAGAAATCCTTAAGTTGGTATTCGTAGTGCCTCAAATAGATGAGATAAGAGAAAGGGTTAAACCATTGTCTGAGAGAGCACAAAATTTGTAAGTAAACTATCATGAGATCTTTAATTATAACATAAGTTCATTCATGGTTTTATATTTTGTACTCTTTTATGTCATGAACTAAAATATGTGTTGTTTTTACAAGATTATTTGTGTTCTCATCATGTTGCTGGCCATGATCAAGGTATTGCAAGTGTTTCCCGGGAAGTAGGGGATGATACAAGTGTCAATCCTGATCTTTTTGCACATACAACACTTTATCTAGCCCCATCATCCATGCCTATATTATCGACTGAAATGTCAGCAACACATACCATGCAGGCATTCGGTAGTCCACCGTCTGGTAGCGAACACATGCCACCACATGTGTCAGTACTTGTGGATACAGAGGCCGCTAGTACTGGTGATGTTTTAGGGGCATTTCCTGGATCTTCCCATATTACTAGTACGGGAACATTGCTGGTCACATTTGTGGTGACCGAGGATTTCCTTCCCATAAAGATAGAGAAGGTCCTAGGTACTTTAAAATGTTTTAAGTATTATTATATATAATCCAATTGTAATTTACTTATTGATCACTCTTTATAGACTAATGATCCCATGATCATTTTGCAATAAATGATGTTTTTTATAAACATCTAAGTGATATTACATTGGAGCTCTTCGGGCCCACCATACGTACACGGTGGAATGCCCAAAATCAAGATTTAAAGGATGAGCTCATTAACCATTTAGCTGTGTTGTTCGGTGATAAAACATTCAACCAAACCAAGGTCCTTAAGAAAGCTGGTACCTATCTAAAGTATGTGAGGGACCAATATAGGTCACATTTAGAGAAGAACAGAAAGTACGAGCGTCCCCCCATGATTTCAGAAAGGGAGTGGAAGGACTTGGTGTTGGATGGAAAGGAGAAGGCTGAAAAGAAGAAAGGAAAGACACCACCAGGCCAAGCAAGGTATGTGATACTATCAACAATTTAATTATATACTGATTACTCTTTCTTTTTACATAATCTAACGTATTTCAATTTTTTCATAGGTCGCTTGACACATCGAAGGAAACAAAGGCAAGACTAGAAAAACACGGGAAACACAAACTTGGCTCTGGTGGTTATATGAAAACAACTGCATGATTTGTAAGTATCAATAAATTAAATATTGCATCCAAATAATAAATTGCAAACAATTTTGGTTTTATCACACCATGGAAGCAAAATTCATGATCGCATGCAAAAATGCAAGGCTTTGATTTCAACAGTGTGCCCACAGAAGAGGACCTGAAGATTGCCTGTCACCTTGAGGCTATGGAGCCTTGATTGAACAGCTAAGAGTTTTGAATGGGCAAACACAATCTTCCACTGCATCCAACACACAGGTAAATAAACTCAATAAAGTTTATTTCAAATTGAATACTTGTGCAATCTGTTCAATATTAATTTCTACCATAATAATGTGCCTATTTTTTTTTCACAGATAAGCAATGATAATATTGCACATGACACTGGAATGCAACCTAGTGAGGGTGGAGCACAACTTGCCAATGAAGGCCATGGTGTGCATCCCGGTACTAGATGTATTCATGTGCTATACAAAACGTAGTATGGATTAATACAATTAAACATATTTAATTGCATTTGGTGTATTAATCAATGTAACCTTTCGTGTTTCAACTTTAGAACATGTAGAGAATGATCAACATGTTGAGGATGATCAGGCTAGACAAGATCAGGAACATGATGTGGCTCCATCAGGTAAAGAGGACCGCTCTAATGTTCTTTAAAACATATTTAATTGCAATTGGTGTATTAATTAATGTAATATTTCGTGTTTCAAATCCAAATCAGGATTTAGAGGGTGTTCAACATGTTTAGCATGAGGCTATAAGACAATATTAGGAACATGATGTGGCCAATTCAGGTAAAGAGCACCACTTTGATGTTCTTTTAATTAATGAAATATGTGTAACAATAATAAAAAAACATATCAATTTAACATTTCTTTGCTATTGCAGCATACCCCCCCCTTGCAGTCACGTCCACGTTGTGAGTACACGACTAGGCATACATTAAGATCACGAGCAGAGCTCGAAACAACTGAAGGGGGGACAAATGATTTTGAAAATGATACTCCACTTCAATTTTTTTAAGCCGCAAAAAAGAAACAAAAAAAAAAGTGATTGTAATCATATTAGGACAAGTTGACAACCATATTTTTGATAATATGTAAAAACTGAAAAAATGAATGTTATATGTTAATGAATGAATGTGAATATGTTAATGAATAAATTTTATATGTTAATGAATGAATGTTATATTTTATTAATGGATGAGTGAATGAATGTTATATGTTATTAATGGATGAATGAATGATTAATGTTATAAGATCGGGTATGGAAAATTGAGAGTGATGTGAGGGCGGGGGGGGAGAGGGGCAAATGAGCTTCCACCTTCACTTGGTTGGCCTTGTTAAGTAGAGAATATTAAACTATTCTCAAAATAAAGAGAAGCTCAATAAGGTAAGAAATGCACTTTTCAATATAAGAAATGCATCGTTTGAAGCATCAAATCAATATGCAAAGATGAAAGAAAGTGCTAACTTTTCACTATGAACATTGTGTTGTGTGTGGATTTGGATCATAATGTAATTTTTTTAATTTTTATTTTAGTGGTCTCTAAAATTTGACTTTTGTGCATAATATGTCAGTGGAAAATTTGACAGCTCTAAAGGGTTTAGAGGCTCAATTAAGATAGATACACGGATATTTGGATCTTTTTGTTGATGGGAGGCTTCCACTTAACCATGAAATTTTGTACCATCTACAAGTATGCTAAAATATCTCTGCTTACATTCATTCAACTTACTGTAATATAATATCTGAACACAAAAATCTCCTGTTCATTATACTTACATGGATTTTCATGTCTTGTTCCAAAGCACATGTTTTAAAATAGGAAAGAATGATGCTGGCAAGGGTTAAGGAATTTGGCTTTACACCTGCCAATTGCATAGTTTACTTCATTCATCCAACATATTGCCTATGCGTTTCACAATTGTTGGAATCATATACTATAATTACAGAGTTAATAAAATTAAAATATGTAAGTTTCAAATATGGCATTACACATATTTCTATGAATTTTTGAAAGAAAATATCAAAATGGAGACTTGTATTAACAAAATAATCTGCATAATTTCTAAGAGATCAGGGAATTTTTTTGCAGAGTTATCTTGAATATATTTAAGACAAAAGTAACTTATAGAGATTGAAGCAAAAATTGGTAGTCTAAAATCACCAGTCAACACATCTTAGTAGTATCTCAATTCAAGAGAACTAGGTCCACTATCCATTAGCTAGTAAAACAAATAAAATCAATTCATAAGATTATTCTGTTCTAATAGGGTTGACTGGTTGCTTCTTTCTTTTTGATTGTCAGGAAGTCATCAATATACACTTGGTTTTCCCGCCTTCTTTTGCCTCGTGGCCAAAGAGTTTCTACATAAGGCATCAAAGTAACCTTCAAGATTGACAATGGCAATGAGTACAAGGTCAGTATAACTTAATGCTAATTGGGTATGATTTTATTTGTTCAAGACCAATTTAGATTCATTTTCTGCTCACACTACTTTTATTTACATTTATGTTTTTCTAATATCCATTTTCCTTTACATTCATATTCTTCTATACATATTGTGTTTACAATAATGTTTTCCTTAATTTAATCTAGGGGAGAGGACCCAGTACCTGAGCAACTTTCAATGTCATGCTGTTAGGATTTACTGTGAAGCTAATCCAAAGTTTTTCATTGCTGCTCGAGGCCATATTGCAGTGCTTTCTCTAGGAAGCCCACATGATCCCCATCAGGTATCTTCTTTTTGTAGTCTCTAAATTTCTTAGAAGAAATCAACAACCAGTTTGTCTAAATGTGGCTCCTTGTTTACACATTAATATCTCTTTTGGCAGCAATGGATCAAATTGGATTCATGGGGTCTTAAAGAGAAGGCTCTCAAACATGGAGATCAAGAGTGGGACCAGGTAAAACCATTCATAATCATGCTCATATTGTTTTATTGACTGTCTAAGAGCTAAGTATCCAGGATAACATTCTGTATTTTTCTATTGAATTTCCAGAGTGAGAATAATTTTGGGTTTGCAATCCTATTTTTTAATACACTAGCTAAGTATCCAAGATGCACTGCAGGTACTCTTTCTCACCAAATTGCTCATTTTCCACAAATTTAGATTCTAGTGTGTAGTTTAATATTCACTAGTTTGATTTTTTCTTTTTTAGCAAAATTAGAATCCAGTTCGTAGGTTGTGCTTGCTGTCCATGACAATCCTCTTGATCTCATGACTCATCATAGGTATTATATTTTGCTCCAATTGTTGATAAAAATCAAATGTGGCCATCATAATATCATTCATAGCCTCCATATTCTACAATTATTCATTGCTCATTTCTCATACATAGTAACCAAATAATGCAGGCCTAGAGCTTGGACTGCAGATGTATGCAAAAAATAATAAATCCCTACCTCTGTAAGCCTATTTAAACACAACAAATGACATGTTGTTTGATATTTTAAACAGTCATATGACTGTCCTTTTTCTACCTTGTAAACACTTACTCAATGCATACAATAATTTATTGAAATGCAAAGTTGAATGGCCTCTTAACTCTTGACACTAATGTCAATGCATTTGTCCAAACAAGGTTAATCATATTGTGATCTAAATTTTCATATAGAGTCTTCCAATCTGAGCATTGATGACAATCCATCTTGTCTTTTACTATGCCTATTAAATGCTCATGGTCTTGGTACATCAACTTTCTCTCTTTGATTGACTTGTCCTTATGTCCTATCATTATCCCTATGGATGCACTTTGGAGCCTCCTACTACTTTTATATATCGCGCAGAGTCACCCCGATATGCCTACATTTCAACGAATAGTTTTTTATTTATTTAAAAAATTGCATTGTTCCATCGAAATTGCGTCGAACTACAAAAACGCCCGACGACCTTGCTATGTATCTGATGAACTTTCGTTGTAATGATTTGCCTATTTCGTCGCGAGTGCGACGAACTTTCACCGTAATGACTTGCCTATTACGTCACGTGTTCGACACTCTTATGTCGCACGTGCTCCGAGCACTGTTCATCGCTAGATCGATGACTATATGTCGCTACTCTGACCCTTCAATGACGATATGTCGCACGTGCTCTGGGTATTGTTCATCACTAGACTGACAATACTATTGTCTCCATCCTGACGAATGTATGTCGATGCTCCGACGCTTCAGTGATGGTATGACGCACGTGCTCTGGGTACTGTTCATTGCTACACCGATGATACTGTCATCTCCATCTCGACGAATGTATGTCGATGCTCCGACGCTTCAGTGACGGTATGCCGCATGTGCTCTTGGTACTGTTCGTCGCTCGACCGACGACTATATGTCGCTGCTCCGATGCTTTAGCGAAGGTATGCCACTTGTGCTCTAGACATTTTTGTCGCTAGATCGATGATACTGCCGTCCTGGTTCCGACGAATGTATGACGCTGTTCTAACGCTTCGGCGACGGTATTCCGCCCGCGGTCCAGCCATTGCTCATCACGTGATCGACGGAATGGGTGTCGTTGTTTCAACGAGTTGGCGTCAGGAGGGCAACGTTTTATTGTTCATCGAGATATAGATGAAAATTGAGCGACGACGCTGATTTGTGCAATTCGTCAGTCGACTGACAATAGATCGTCGAAATTCTGACGAACGACCGTCGGAAATTGGGGTCAAATCCATTAGTGTATGCCTCGGCTCAATACTCAATAATGTCTAGCCCATCTTCAACTTCCTCCCTTGCCTTTGAAGATTGGGGGTCTACTAACTCCCCAGTTGCCACCTCTATATTTCCTTCCTCTATGCCTTGTGCATCCAGAGGATCATCATTAACTTCCTCATGGGCCTTTCCATCTGGGTTTCTACCACCATCCATTGGGTTACCATCTACTTCTATATGATCAGGGGTGGCCCTGATCTCCTCAACCACAATTTCACCATCCTCTGCAATAGGTAAGGGCATCTCAACTTCTTCACTCCGGCGGTTTGCCAACATGTCCCGGGACACCTTCCGTTTGGCAAAGGCCTCTTGATCTTGGCCCGCTTCACATTCATACTCCCTTTGCCCTACCACCAGAATTACCTTGGATTGCTTCATCAGCAAATACGCCTAGCTGAACTGAAGTGCAACCATCAATTACCTTATTCTGACTTGTTTCACCATTACTCGCCTCTGTATTTATAGCCCCAGATCCATATTTTGAAACACTTCTAGGGGGGAGAATGGGGATCTCCATCTCAACCATAGCACCCATTGACATAGGTTTCAAATAGGCCCTCTCAAAATGTTCTCTGCTACCACAATTCAGGAAAAAATATTTCCATTCCTCCACTTCTACATGTTGCTCCCAAACGCCACCCATTGTTTTGAGGTGGATGAGCATCAACAATGGTCTGATCGCGATTAGCTTCAACCTCACGAAGTGAGCAGAATATTCCTCGCCCATATCCATTCCTAAAATAATTCCCAACTCAGACCTTATCTTCCTTAAGCAATCTCCTGTCCAATACTCAAGTGGAAGATTGTAAAGGCGGATCCAAAATTCATCCTGGGAAGGCGCCATTTCCTTGGGATTAAAGTTAGGGGACCACCTTTCTGTGTACACCAAAATTTTGTCTATCCACCACATGATCTGATCTAGCACTTCATCCCTCTTTTGTCCATTCTCAAATTCCACCATGAAGAAGCTTTTTGGGAGAAAGGTAACCTCTGTTACCGAATTCCAATTCCCCATAATCCATGCTCACAACTTTCCTCCGCTAGGGTTGCACCCAATCACTTTGCCAATTAGAGCAACTCCCTCAGCACCTTAGCCCCGACCTCCACCTCCTCTGTAACATCTATTACCAGTGGTTGATCGGAGTACTTCCGGATCCGCTAGGCACCGGTATCTTGCCATGCTTCTTTTCTACGCACTTTCCTTTTGTTTTGTCTTTGATGCACAAGCGGGGCTTCAACACCATGAACCTCAAGTCGTGATCCCTTCTCAAGATACATTTGTGCTGGTTGCCTTCAATCAAGGGGTATTGCATTAGCGCCTGTGGCGAAGAGGGATGGACGATCTTCTGCAACATACCGAGACCTTCAATTCCCAACATCCTGCATCATAGCCGAACTGAGCTTTTGCTCTTCCGACCACGTCGATCCACCCTGCCACCCTTTCCTGCCTTCTGACGAACGAGATCCAAAGGAAACTCGAGCTCTGTATCCGCCACCCATGCTTCGACGCCCGCATATGCTCTACTTGAATTCTCGCTTGAGAGTTCAACGAACCCTAGAATTTTTTAATTTTGGTCAAACCTTATCAATTAATATTTTTGTAATTTTTTATTAAAGTAGTGTTATAAGCAATAAAATCTATTCATAATACAAATTTTAGCAAATCATGTTCACAAGAAATGATTTTTAAAATTTATAAAGTTAAATATTTTAGAGAAATTAAAATAAAAGAAAATTTTGTTTTTAATTATTCAAAACCAATTTATTAATAATTAATTAAATAAAATTCATTGCAATATAACTAATTAAACAAAATTCAATAGTATTGTTTGAGGCAAGTACTAATAAATCTATTATTTGATCTAATTTATACATCGTGATGGGGTCCACAACTGTGTGTACATTATGACTTTTTTCGATTAAAATTTTCAAAGTTTATAATATATATACTAATGTATTTTTAGCTTTATAGAATCGATAAATCATTTATAATTTTATAATTATTACATTATTTATTATTAAATAAAATTATTTTTTTATTTTAATTATGTTATTATCTATTTTCAATTATGTTGTCTCAAAGTAATTAGAATGATTAATATTTATTTTCTTAAAACAATTATAATCAATTATTACGTGAAAAACGTCTTATAATGACATTTTGTGTGTTTAGCAAAATTCTACTTTAAATCAAGAAGAGCTCTTGAAATCATCACCCTTTATTTTTTTATATTAATTTTGATATTTGAAATAAAAATTAAAAATTGCACTATAAAAATAACCATAATAGATTTTTTCCAAATGTTTTATTCTTGATATTATGTCATAAGATTAAATCAAGGGAAAACTGTTCCTTGCGTAACTATCTTCTATCTTCGGTAGGTGTTTATCTCCATTTAAGCTATTGTTCTCCTTTTCTTATTTCGTTGTGTTTTCTGAAAATGGTCCAAATCACCCCATTTACTATATTCAATATGTTTTTTCCTATGCATCAATGGGGAAAGCACTGAAGTGCAAAATATGATTACAGATGGCTTACAGTATACTGCAGGATTTGAACTTGTGACCTCTTTCAAGAGTTCAAGTTCTCTTTCAAATGAAAAGAAAAAGAGGATCTGTACGGTTATCGGAAACTTGGCTAATCTTTAGTACAGAGTTCGAATGAATTCGTGGAGTATAGTTCAAACATTCAAAGAATTGTTATTGATATATCAGAAGATTACGTTGGCTTTGGATTTTGTTAAATTTAGAACTAGAGATGGGTTTCGGTTTTCGACTCCAAGTGTATCTATTATGCAAATGAATTCTTATTTCTTCTGATAAGCATGGAGATGGGTATGTGACTTATACTAAAAGAAGTAATTGCTGTTTTTGCAGGAGTCCTCCTCTACTCAATATATTCTACAACAATAAATAGCAACTAGGTGGTGCAAAGTTTTAACGTTCTATTAGAAATGCCTATGCTATGGGAAAAGCACGAAGACGTTGGCATGTGAATAAAAAATTGATGAAGAACAAAAATGCTTCTAAAGCTGCTTAGACCGGTGGATTTGTACTATGGCAGATGATGCTTGATATTTGGTATGTAGAGGTAGCAGTTGGAGGCAACAAAGTGCATGCAGGAAGCAATGGAAAGATAGTTTGGAGACAGACACCATGGCTTGGTGCCATGCGACAAAAGGGCCTGTCAGTCCTTTGCGTAGAGCTCTTTAGGTTTAAAGTTTGGCCTCGTCTTTCTTTTGTTATACATATCTATCCTTATTGGATGGCTGGGGAAATGCATGCATTACAGTAGAATATGATACGAAAGTTTGCATTAGTAGATTTTGAAGAGATAATGTAATTATTGGGCTAAGGGCTGAAATATCAAATTTATCTCATATTTTGATAGATTTAGTTGTTTCTACAATGTCAATTTTTTGTTATGGAATTTTAATGGCTGAGGGTCTAATACAATTCATTATTATTTATGATTTTGGTGCTAAATCCACTCTTTTCATTGATAGTGGTTCGGGTGCATCGGCTTTTGATGGATTGCAAATATTCTATTTTTGCCTATTTAAAAGTTAAATTTGTAAGAGAGTTATCAACTTTGTATGATCCTTATGTTCAGTATTGTTTGTTTGTTGTTCTTCATTTGTCCAAAAGCCAGATTTGTTAGATTCGTTGATTACTTGTAATATCCAAGTGCTAAAATTTGGTATTTTGTTCAGGGCTTGGATCCAAGAACCACTGCAAGCATGTTTGCTAATGCGAGATGTATTGGGGAGAAACAAATCAATGGAGAAGACTATTTTATTCTGAAGCTTTGTGCAGATCCTTCAACCTTGAAGGACAAAAGTAATGGCCCTGCTGAGATCATAAGACATGTTCTCTTTAGCTATTTTAGCCAGAGAATTGGACTTCTTTTCCTTATGGAGGATTCTCATCTAACATGAATTCAATCTATTGGAAGCGATGTTGTTTATTGGGAAACCACCATAAATTCATTTCTTGAAGATTACAGATCTATCGATGGAATGATGATTGCCCATTCAGGCCGGTCTATTCTTACACTTTTTAGATTTGGAGAAACTGCAATGAGCCACACCAAAACTTGTATGGAGGAAGCTTGGACTATAGAAGAAGTAGAATTCAATGTTCCTAGATTGTCCTTGGCTTGCTTTATCCCTCCTGTCGATATTATATGTGGTTCTATCAGTGAAGCCAGCGAGTTGCCTCAAGAAAGAGACAAATCCATGATAATTGGAAGCAACCACAATAAGGTAGCTGCTTTGGAGAAACCTCAAGAAAAAGCAAATAACATCATTTGGAGAGTAGAAGTCTGAATGTCCCTTTTCATCTGTAATGAACCCTTCCATTTACACAAGCAACTAATTGAGACATTACTAATGTTTCCGAAAATACAGGTTATCTTTCAAGCCAATGTAACTTGCTTTAGAATTCCCAGGAAATCACATACAGAGTATAAACCTTCATAGGCTGTGTCTCAGGGCTGTAAATGTTTATACTTTAAATGCAGAAGCTCTCCTTATATATCTCGATCTTCGTATGACTAGGACACGTTGAATGGTTTTAGGAAGCAATTTACTATATCTGAGACATGTAACTCTTCTTGCTTACATCAACAAATAATAGCTCCTCAATTAATAGCTTCGTATGCAGCTTTAAATTTTATATGTTTGCTAAGCAGGCTTGGTATTTTTCAAAATTTTGAAAGCTTTTTCCTCCCCCTTGGGCATTATTGTTCGTCATGTTATCAATATGTAAGGTACGAATAGCCTGGAGGTACTTGATTTTGGTGGTTTTTTTATGCCCTATTTTAAAGTTTGATTTGTATGAGATCTATAACAAATTAGTGGTCGCTGATTTTAAAGGGTCACTAAAAAACTCTGAAAATATAAAAAATTGACCCTTCGAACCATCAATGAATATAAGAGGTTAGTTCCAAGCATCTCATTGGAAAATATATTTACCATGTAAATAAATAGATGAATATAAAACGAGAGAGGAAGAGTGAGACAAATAGATAGAGGTAGAGATGAATATAATATGAGAGAGGAAGAGTGAAATAAAGATAGAGAAAGATATGATGAGATAGAGTGATATAACGATAGAGATATAAGGAGATATAAAGAGGGGGGGAGAAAAAGAGAGAAAAAATAGAGATAAGTAGAGAAAGACAAATAGAGATGTAGAGGGATAGAGAGAGAGAGATAAATGGGAAGAGAAAGGCATAGATATAGAGATATATGGGAAGATAGAGGGACAGAGAGGTTGAGATATAAAGATAGATAGGGATATAGTGAGGGAGCAAGAGGGAGGGAGAGAAAGGGAGAGAGATAGATAGAAGAGGCAGAGAGAGAAGATGGGGAAGAGGGAGATATGTGTAGAGAGGGGGGGAGAGGGAGAGGTAGAGATATAAATAGAGGGTGATATAGAGAGAGATAGAGATGGATAGAAAAAGAGATAAAAACAGGGAGATATATGTAGAGAAGGATATGGATAGAAAGAGATAGAGAGATGAGTGAGAGGGAGATCGAGTGAAATAAAGATAAAGATAGAAGAGATGGATGGAGAGATGGAGTGAATAAGATAGAAAATGAAGAAGGGATAGAGAGAGGAGTAGAAGAGAGAGAAAGAGATGGAGGCAGACGTAATCACGTATAGATAGAGAAGGGGAGGGAGAGAAAGGGAGATAGAAATAGAGGGGGCAAGAGTGAGAGAGAAAGGTGATAGAGGTAAGTGATAGAGAGGTATGGAGTGAATGTTGATGACACTCTTATTGTATATGATAATATAATTCAATGATATTAAATTATTATGCAAATAATAAAAATATTATTATAAAAACATAATATTAATATTAATGTCATTTTGGATTTCTACAATTGATATCTCTCGATGTTTTCTATATAGAGTATGTGATAGGATAGATATGCTAGTATTTTTAACATTCATAATTCAACTAATCAATTTAGAAAGCTACTCTATAAACAAATCATTTGTTCATCCATAATTAACAAAAAAATAAAATCAACTTCAACCAAACTACAAGACATCTTACTATCTCACTCAACTTCAACTATATTATTCATAGTTGTGCCTTGTATAGATTGAACTCAGAATTAAGGTTGGCCTTAATAACTCTAATCTTCATTGATTCAATAAAATTACAATACATACGGCTTTAAAATCTATTATCACAAACTATTATGTCATAATTCATGTCTATGAACTAATTATCAAATTTTATTATTAAAATACTAAAAAACAAGTACTTAACTATGTAACACTTGTTAAACTTAGAATGAGAGTTTTGGAGAAAAAATCTTAGAAAGAGCTATACCTTAGTTTTGAAGGTTTGAGAGCTCAAAAGAAAGCTAGAATATTATTTTTATTTGTAGCTTTTTATTCTTTTAGCTTTCAAGGTCATTGAATTTGTCCATAACTAGCATGGTCTTGTACAATCATATGTCTTAAGACCCTTTGGAGAATTTTTTTTAGAAAGAGCTTTACCTCAATTTTGAAGGTTTGAGAACTCAAAAGAAGGTTAGAAATTTATTTACATTTGTAGCTTTTTATTTGTTTAGCTTGTGAGGTCATTGAATTTATCCTTAACTAGCATGGTTGTGTACAATTAGGGAAAATGATCTAGTAGTTGAGCATGTTCCAATAGTTTTAATATTTGTTGATTTAATGTCCAATACTCTTAACAATATTGAACTAATAGTTGACTTTAAAGTTGTTAGTGTTGATGATAACTACCCATAATTGAATAAAATATGTTTCTTAGATCTAAAAAGAAACAAACCATGTGATGCCACATCAGTGCACCAAGAAAACATGATTTAGTGCATAATATCGATCTCTTTTTTTTAGGACCTTTTTGGACACCTCAACAAAAAGCATGCTAGTATGGTATCATATTTGATGATGTGGCCCTAAAACCTTTGTTATAAGTAGGGGTGTTGCCAAGCAAACTATTGTAAAAAAATGGAAGCGATTTTAATTTGAACCACATAATATTTTGAAAAGCATGAAGTTAGGGTGCTCAACTATCAGGTCCTCTCTCCGATATGCTTTGAAACCATTTGAGGAAAACGTATTAAAAAGAGCTTTACCTCAGTTTTGAAAGTTCAAGAGCTCAATAAAAAATAGAAAAAATACTTTCATTTCTAGTTTTTTACTTGTTTAACTTGTGAGATCATTGAATTTATCCTTTTAACTAACATGGCCTGTATAATCATATGCCTTGAGACTATTTAAGATGACATATGTGTAATTGTCTAAGGATGGATCTTATACTTGATTCGTGTGATAAGTATGTGAGCATTAAAGAATACTGAAATTAGAGGCCATAATCATTGGAAAATTAAATAAATGATATCATGACAAAAACTTAGTTAGATTGATTTGTAATGGGAAACATAATTAAAATTCTTAATCAGATTGATTTGTAATAGGAAACTATAATAATTGGAGGATCTTAAGAAATGAATTCAAGTGAAAGATGTTCAATTATTGAATTCTTTTTAAAAAATATTTTTTAATAATTTTTTTTATCCACCTTAATAATTCAAATGAATAAATATTTTTAATTCAACTAAACACATAAATTAGTACAAATATATATTAAATTAGTTGAGAAGAACTTCAATTATTGTCTTTGATTTTTTGTATTGAATAATGCTGAAGAAAAGTTACAAATAGAATAAATAACAATCCAACAAAGAAATTGAAGAAAAAGACAACTAAAACAAACAAACATGATAAAGACATTACATGTTAACCATCTTTTGTGACTACACATCATTTTTATACTACCAAGATGACCAAGAATATGTTCATGAGGGTGCCCTTTCAAATGTCTATTTTATATTGTAGTGTCAGGCATGGTACTTTCACTTCACACTATGCATGGTGCATTGGAAGGCCTCAATAATTTTAAAATCAAGCATATGTAATGAAGTGAGAAAGATATGAATTCAAGTAAGCCACAATTCCGTGTTGGGTTGTGATTCAGCATAGGAAATTATCAGTTAAGAACATGGAATGGGTTTTTTGGATTGCACCTGTAGTTTTAGCTGGTTTAACAATATTTTTGATAGAAGTTTTGAAACTTATATAGTTGAAACCACTGCAAAGTAAAAAACATTTTGAAATGTCATGTATTGATTTTATTGATTATTTAAATGAAAATTATTAAACATGAGATTGATAATTATTATGTTAAATGATTATTTAAATTGAAGTTAAATTGGAATTGAAATTGAAATTGGAATGCAATTGCAATGATTTGAAATGCATTTTTATTGGGGTTTGTTATTGCTGATGAAAACTCAAGTGCAAGTGAACGCAGGAATAGGTGAACGTGATTGAAGGTGAGAACAACGATCAGGTAGAGTCGTTTTAGCTATTAGACGTTTATGATGATGATGAAATCTCACACACACATTTAGTTATTATTGCAATGCATTTTTGTGATTATTGTGCTTGCAAATTCTAAATTAAGTTTAATTGATTTCTCATTACTTGTGAAAAGAATATGTTGATTTAAATGGTGATTTGGTTAATTTTTAAGGAAATTGATTTTTTTTGTAAAATAAATTGAATTCCTAGTGTGGATATTTTATTACTAATTAAAAATAATGAAGCTTTTTCTATTAAATTAATGGAATAGACTTTTTATTGCTGAATTTATTAAAATGTAATAAATATTGTGTTGTAAATTTGTTTGTTTTTATTTTCTCATTTGAAAATATGAAAGATGAAATATTAGTTGAAATTAAACAATTATCTAAACTAAGTTATTGAAAACAAATCATGTACAAATTGGAGATTGAATTTAAAAATACAGTTGAACAGATTGAAGAAAATATCTTCAATCAATTCAAGGCAATCAAATTTTAAACTTGGAGTTGGAGAATTGAACTGGATATCACACTAAAATTGTGGATCTGAATTCTTGTTAACATCTATCAATACATGAGAAAGAAGGAGGAAAAAGGATTTGAAAAATTGAAAAGTGGATGAAAATCCATTTTTATATGGAAGAGAAGGAAAAAGATAGAGTAGGAAGAAATTTGCCTGGGAATTATTATGAATTTGATAGAGGCAGATGATTATTTGATCTTTTGTTTTATTCTGGAACTGCAATTTACACCATGCACACACAACATGGAGGAGAGGATTTAACTTTAAATTCTTAAAGTTTTTGTTGTTTGCTGAATACCAAGGAACTCCATTACTTCCCATGCAGCCAGCAAAGGGAGAGTAGGCTTAGGCGCGTAGGATAAAGGAGGGTATGTTTGTTGACTTCATTTCCCCCTCTTCACATGCACCCACCAAAGGTTCTCCTTCTCACCCACGCACAAAGGGACAGACTGATGGAGGCACGACTAGGTAGAGAAGGTGCACAAGAAACTGTAGATCGATTCCTCCCCCTTCTCACCACACAAAAAGGAAATAGGCACGCAAAGGGAAGGTTAAACGTAGGTAAAATAAGACAGCTGAAGGGCGCGACAAAGGCACAAGATTCTTCATTTCCATCACACACGTCCAGTGTAAGAATAACAACAGGTTGGAAGAAGATAAGGCAACAGGAAGAATACAGAAGCACAGTAACAGCAATAAGAAGTAGGGAAGAAGAGAAGACAAGAAGAAAGGAGAATAGACTGGGAGAAGATAGAGAGAAACAAGAAGTTGCTCACCTCATACGTAAATAGAAAAGCAATCAAGCAGAGGACAGAAATTACAGCAAGAGACAGAGGAAATTAACAACCGTTTTCAGAATTATCAGGTAGGAATTGAGGAAACCAATTCACAAATTTAACCATGAGTTAAAAATTCTCCTCTAAATTGGTTGAATGATTTAAGTATTTTGAGGAAGTGTAAGGAGGTTGGGCGAAAAAAGCCCCTGATCCTTGTTCTTGTCTTCATTATTGAAGATATGCTATTGGATGGAAGATCAAATGATGTCATCTTCATTTATGATATATTGTATTCTGTAATTATGAATTGAAGAGCTTATGGCGACTGAATGCCTGAGTCTCGAATTGTAACTTATATTACAACTTCTTGTATTATTATCAATGTCGTGTATTATGACACGTTTATGTATTTAAACTGGAATTGTATAATGAATCTATCTTATCGACTTTAAGTCATTGTTTTGGAATCGACTGGTTTTTATGATATCTAAATGAATGAATTGTTGACTTTATTTTGAATATAAATGAAATTATTTAAAGTTTTGTCGAATTTTTTAATCTTATATTTTCTCACTTTACACGAAACCCAAGGGATTCAAGGTCCTCCATATAAGTTATTCTATGAAAATTCTCCTGAAATCGCTACATTGGCCAGGAAAAAAATCTCTAAACCATTGCCATTGTCAGAACACAATATAGTTCCCCGAATTCTTCTTGCCTATCATCATTGGATGGAAACATATGGTACATTAATTCTATCCATGTGAAACATTAACGAAATCTTATCGATCAAGAAACAACTTGATGGAGCCAAAAATAGCTTGCTTTAAGTGGTTGTTATTAAAGAAAATCACTTCTCATAGAACTAGTAACATTATTGAAATTTGGAGTTGTGTAATTTTCTTGGTTTGCTTATCTTATCAAAAACATTATTGAAATTTGTGAGGTGTGTAAAAAATGTGAAACAAATGAGCATAATTTTTTTTCTAAAGAAATTTGGTTGTTATTTTTTATAGATTTAGAAGGATGGGGGAGGTGTAACTCTATCAAGGAAATGTAAATTGTATTTGGTCAAATTGATAAAATGAATAAATTAGATAATGCATTTTGGTTAATCTTATCTAATGAGATTTTATGGTATATTTAGAAAGTTAGAAATGAGGAGAAATATCAAGAGAAAAAGAGGGATGTGAAGTTAGAAAACAACAAAAGTGAAGATTCCAACATTTTCCATTAGACATTCAACACCAAAGACAACTCATCCTTCAAGGAGGAATTGGTAATAAACTTTCAAAAGAAATACAACAACACAAATTGTATTAAAGGGAAGAATAAAATGTAAAGTTGTGATCATAGTAAAATGATATAAAAAGAGGCTATAAAAATGAGAGATCACCTTGTATATCGTGTAAATCAAGTATACGTTGTAACAATATTTGAAAAAGTAGGCTATTAATAACCTAAAGATGTAACAGTAAATGATATATTTTAGATTATTAAAATAATATTATCTAAATATATTATAAAACATTTAATAGAAGATTTTTTTTAAAAAAAAATTATTAATTATACTTAAAATAATTTTAATATAAAATAATAAATTTTCAATTAAGAATATAAATTTAGGTTAAATGATTTTTTTATTCAATAATGCAATTTAAATAAATAAATAAATAACATGTTTGTTTGAATTAGTTTTTAAATATATTTTTATAAAATAAAAAATAATATTAGTAATATATTAAAAAATCAAAATACAAATTAAATTCATTAAAATTATGTAAATGTTAATATATTAATTTTATAATTGTACATTTTACACTTATAAAACTAATATTATATAAATATATTATTAGATGAAAACATTTCTTAAAATAAATTTATTAATTATCATTAAAATTATTTTAATATAAAAATTACTAATTCTGAAAAATATAAATTTTGATCATTAAATTAAATTAAATTAATAAAACAATTTCTAAAAAATTGACAAAATAATAATTTACCTTTATTATTTAATTTACCTATTATCTTAGATAAAACTAGCGTATATCCTTCTTGCAGTAAATAGATACAAATTTGTCATTGTTAAGTTCATCTACAGAAGTAAAACTAGACTGTTATTGACATAAGCTATAAGAAAAACATGTGGCAGCTGTAATTGTAACTCTCACTCATCCATTTTGCAGGGACAAGATTTCAAGCATAGAGCAAACAGAATGCAATACATAATTCTATTCTAGAGCATTCCTGTCAAAAAGAGTGAACATTATCCTATGCTAAGAGTGCAAGATTTTGCACATATCTTTCCATAATATACAAAGTATTTAATCACCCAAGCAATGCAGATGGTGATCATTCCTATATATACAGAGTCTGCAAGAAATTTTGAAAAATATATAGAATTCAATTTAGTGTGTGAACACCAGTAGTTACCTTCAAGCGGTCTCTTTCTTCTGCATACTTAGATAGAACAACTATCCCTGTAGAATATGCCTCATCGAGCATGGATGACGAATTTTGAGTTGACTACATGGCTTGTGCTTCCTCATCAAAAATTTACAATACATGAGTAGATTCCCCATTCTACTATACAGATGAAGCACTATATCAGAATGTATAAAATCTGACTTAGAAGGGGAAATTTTTCAGATGTATTCAATGTTGAAGTCTGTCTGCCTATAATATTTCTTTCTAGACATCTATTCATAACGTCCACAATTTACAAATGGGCATCAGTCAAATAAATTTAATGCACCAAAGAGTGCATGGAATGAAGGGGGAATGCAAGTAAAAATTTAAGTTTTTCTTATTTCAGGAGTGAAAATGTGTTTAGGAATATTCTCCCTCTACATCAATTAAAAAGCAACAAGGTCATTGCATTAATTTTGCATGGTATTTTACAGCTCTATCTGGAATATCTTAAAAAAAAACCTTCCTACAGGAATAGATTAGAGAAAATCAATAGCCTAGGAAGTAGTTAAATAGATAAGTAAAACAACGGGTATTGTTAGCTACCATAATCTCAGTTATTTTAGCCATGATTAAATTTTTTCATGTTTATTTTAATTATTTTAGTTATTTGTAAAATAATTATACCTAGTGGGAATGTGACATAAAAAATGTTAATTAAAATTTTAGAGCTTTAAATTGTTTATTTTGATAAAAAAGTGCATTTAGTATGTTTTGTAGAAGGTTTCTATTATTCTTATTATTAAAATTTATTGGTCTTCATATCTTTATATTTGAGATTGAATAGTAGTTCATGGTTTTCAAATTGGAGGGTTACATATTCTTTAGTTAGATTTTTAAGAAATTGTTTTTATGACTTTGTAAAAGATGAAAAAAGGTAAATGAGCATGCAATAGATCTAAAATGATATATGTTAGTATAATATTTTCATAATGTTACTCTCATGTTCACATAAATACTCTATAATATAGGGGAGAGGATCCAATAGTTGAACAACTATTTACAACAACTTACTTGGCAAGTCCACTATTTATAATTAAGAATTAAAGGCCACCATCAAGTATGATGCCACATCAACATCCGTTTTGTTGAGGTGTCTAAAAAGACTCTAGAGAAAAGTTAAACCGACAATTGTACATTAAGTCTTGTTCTATTGGTGTGTTGATGTAGCATCACATGATTTGTTGTTTTTTAATCTAAGAAATACAGTTCATTCAATTATGAGTGTCCATGATTAACACTAACAACCTTAAAGTCACAACTCTTAGCACTATATTATTATAAATATTGGACATCAAATAATATCACAATTATTGAAAGATGTTCAACTATTGAAACTTTTTCCTAAATATTCTTCAATAATTTTTTTTTATCCAACTAATAATCCAAATGAATAAATATTTTTAATTCAACTGAACACATAAATCAATACAAATATATATTAAATTAATTGAAAACAACTTCAATATATTAAATACAAATATATATTAAATTAATTGACAACAACTTCAATTATCCTCTTTGATTTTAATAAGACACCTCTTGTTGATAAAGACATTTCAATAATATACATGTTAAAAATCTTTGTGGTATTTCCACTCCCAAGATGACTAAGAATATATTCAAATGTAAGGCGAGACTCTATTTTATATTTGTGTTGGGGACCCCAGAAAATTATATGGCTTGTATTTTCGTTCAAAAAACTCAGGCATGGTACTATCACTCCACACTATGCATGGCGCATTGGAAGTCCTCAATAATTTTAAAATCAAGCATATGTCGTGAAGTGAGAAAGAGATGAATTCAAGTAAGCCACAATTCAGTGCTGGGTTGTGATTTAGCATAGAAAATTATCAGTCAAGAACATAGAATGGTTTTTCTGGATTGCAGCTGTAGTTTCAGCTAGTTTAGCAGTAGTCTTGCTGGAATTTGTGAAACTTATATGGTTGAAACCTCTGCAACGTAAAAAATATTTCGAAGCCCAAGGGATTCAAGGTCCTCCTTATAAGTTATTCTATGGAAATGCCCCTGATATTGTTAGATTGGCCAGCAAAGAAAGCTCTAAACCATTGCCACTGTCAGAACACAATATAGTTCCTCGAATTCTTCCTGCCTATCATCAGTGGATGGAAACATATGGTACATTAATTCTATCCATGTTAAACATTAACGAAATCCTATCGATTAAGCAACATATTTAGCAATGAAATTAACAGTGAAGAAATCATATATCCTGAAATTTGCAGTAGTATATAAGAAGAGAAGGATCTCTGACATCCATTTCATTATGTATTGTCTTTGATGCAGGTCAGGATTTTGTTTTCTGGTTTGGGACTAAACCCAGACTTTATGTTAGTAACCCTGAGCTTGCGAAAGAGATATTATGTAACAAGTTTGGAAATTGCGACAAACTACAATATAAGCAGTTTGGAAAACCAGGCCTTGGAAGGTTAAATGGGGACAAATGGGCACAGCGTAGAAGGATTCTCAATCCTGCTTTTCACAGTGAACTCTTGAAGGTAAACCCTGTGAACATAAATAACAAAAGGATCTGAAAAAACCTGGAATTTTAGTAAACTAGTTGTCACATAAATCTTTTGCGCGTTGGACTACTCACAGGCGAATTACAGTTTCAGATACATTAATGATCACAACATAAATTTTCGCTTCCTTTATTCTCTACAATATGTGTAATAAGGTTGCACATCAAATATCTAAGTTCTATTATACTTTGCAGGGCATGATTCCCTCAATTGTAGAAAGTGGCATCAACATGTTGAAAGAATGGAGCCAACTCGTGTCTTCAGGTGCCAACGAAATTGAAGTTTTTAAAGAGTTTTGTGTAGTTGCATCAGACGTAATTTCACGCACAGCATTTGGAAGCAGTTATGCAGAGGGGAACCGCATTTTTCATTTGCTAGATCAACACATCCTTCTCCTTTTTGAAGCGATTCGCAGTGTTCATATTCCTGGCTTCCGGTAACAAGTTTTAACCTTATTTCCTCCATAATCTCTTTTCTGACAGAGTAATTTGCAGTCAGACCTTGTCCAGAAATATTTTTTTAAGATGGAAAACTGCGAGCTAGGAGGTAGAGGTATGAATTTTATTCTCCCAATCACACATAAATTTTTAAAGCAGTTACATAAATTGCTTTGGAAACGGTGATTTTCTATATGGTTCTGACAACTCTTATACCGTAAATAGCAAGGCCTGCTATAGGTTTCCCTTTGTTGAGAATTCTATGTTATGGTGGACAATAAAAGCATGTAAGAAATTTTTAACAAACTATGAGATGAAGCACATATGAGATTAATGAGTTCTGGAATACATTAAAGGCTCTTCATTGATGTGCGCTTTAGCTGGTAGCCGGAGTTCAGATAATAGTATTTCTCGACTCCAGAAATCTCACCTTAGTCTCATTCCCCTTATTATTTGTCAATCCACTGTCTGGTATGAGTTTTCCACAGTTCATGAATGTAAGTTTTTGGATTCAACTGTGTCTGTTTTTCTTTCATCGGAAAGAGGAAAAAATGTGAAAAGAGTGCAGATCAAGCCTAATAAAGGGTGGGGAAGATGAGTGTCTGTTTCTCCCCCACCCTCTATTAAGCTTGACCTGCACTCCTATTTCACATTTTTTCCTCTGCCTGATGATGGATCGCTGAGTGTGATCTGAAATGTCGAAAGAAAAACAGACACAGTTAAATCCAAAAACTTACATTCTATAATCTACTATATGTTATTTATGTTTCTCAGAATTGTTAGCCCACTTATACCAAAGGGATACACGAGGCTTTCTGATGCAGTCAATGTAAGGGGATTTTATCACACTACCTCACTTCGTGGCCAATGGTATGAACACACGCCAAAACATTAGTAAACTCATTTCTTTGGTTAGGAAAGGTTTTGTTCGAGTTTTAACATCCTAGGTCAAATCAAACCATTGACAACCTTAAGAATTGATTCAAACAGAAAGTACATTGCCCATCTCTTAGAGGCAAATTTGATAGACATCTTACACTTAAGCTTCAAAAATAGATCAAGCAAGAAGACAGTATATGATTGCTCAAATTTCATCTGAATGAGAAGGTAGAGGCACTAGAAGATTCAGTTCATCAAATTTCAATCCAGGACATTTTAAAAAATCAGCAAATCACAGCTTTTACATAACTAGACATTTTTTATTCTTCACAAACAGAAAAATCCAGTTCAATTCTACAATTGATTTTCCAAAATTCCAAATGGTTTGTGGGTAGCCATGATGCCCTAAAATGACCAAAACAGGTAAAAATGGCTTAAAAAACCTGCAAATCTCTATAGATCTCAAATTGATTGTTTGATTCATGTTCTAGATGGAAAACCCATTAAGATTCTATCAAATTGATTGTTTGATTCATGTTCTAGATGGAAAACCCATTAAGATTCTATCTTTGGCTCACTAAGAGGCATTCTTAATTGCTCCAACGAGCTCACCCTTCCACCAAACATCACCCCAAAACAATCCTGCTCTGTAAAATAATCACATATTTCAATGGGTGATTTTTTGCTTCCTTTGGATTCTGCACTTATTCTTCCATGATTCCAACAAATAATTTTCTCTCTTCCTCCAATTTCTCCAACAACCTTATGTTCATCATACAAACAGATTGTTGGTTCTCCAAATCCAAGGATAAATTCATGATTAATGACTGAAAACCCATAACCCATGTGTCTTAAAAGGTGGCAGCTTCCTTTTGAATCGCTTAAAACATATCATAGGGAAGCCAAATGTTTGACGGAATGTCTACTCTTGAAATTTATCGATGGCTTTTTTGGGGGTTAATACTGATTGTCTGATTCCCAAAATGTTCCAGATCACTTCCCTTTGTTTGAAATTTTATGTTATAATGAACAATCAAAATACACAAGAAATTGATAACATATCAAGAGATGAAGTACATCTGAGATGAAAGAATTCTAAAGCAAATCAGATGCTTTTCATTAATATAAACTTCAGCTGGTGCGAGAAGTAAAATAACAAGAGTTATTTTGTCCACCACAAAATCTCATTCATTTCTATATTTGTCAATCTACATTCATTCAAATGCCATATCAGAATATTACAGTCTGACTAATTAACTTCTGACAGTCTACACAGCCACTTCAACTTAGTGCTAGAACACAGGAGTTAAGGAATCTGAATCTGTGACAATTCCCTCTAGATGAGAACTCTGAAAGATAAACACAAACTCTTAAGCGCAGTTACATGTATTTATGGTTTAATGTTCAACCAAAAAATATCTAGAGTGATCAATAACAGTGTAAACTATGCTGTCTCAGTTGAAATGATAATTGATATTCAATATTCATTATTTACAAAGGAGATGAAAGCTTTTTATATAATACAATACAGGACTATGTTTCTAAAAAGAAACAGATGTTAACAAAAATAAAGAACTAAAAGATACTAAAAGCTAACTGAAGCAAACTAGTTTAACTGAAAGTAAACTATTGACTAACTAGAGGCTAAGATGGTCATTAAGTAATACAATAATACTTGAATACCCTCCCTTAATGGTCATTCTACTAACTACACCAAGATTATCCCAAAATTTTACAAATTTATCTGGATTAAGAGACTTGGTGAGAATGTCCGCAGTCTGATCCTCAGTTGGAGCATACTACAACATCATAGAGTCATCTTCAATAAGTTGTCTAATGAAGTGACCGTGAAGCTCAACATGCTTGGTTTGCTCGTGGAAGACTAGATTCTTAGCAAGTTTGAGAACCCCTTCATTATCACAAAACAGGGGTGAAGGCCCTGCTTGAGACATCTGCATGTCAACAATCATCCTTTGAAGCCATACTGCCTCACATGTTGCCTTAACCGTTCCCCGATACTCTGCTTTGGTCAGGGAAAGAGCAACTACATGTTGCTCCTTGCTTGTCCATGTGACTGCACCTGTACCAAGACTAAAAACATACCCAGAAGTGGACTTCCTATCATCCACTAAACCTGCCCAATCTGAGTCTGTAAAGCCAACCAGCCTAGGATCGTTGCATCTGTTATACAGAATGCCAAAGTTAGGTGTCCCTTTAACATAGCGCAATACTCGCTTCGCAACAACCTAGTGTTCCGCCTTAGGAGCAGTCATGAAACGAGAAATGTAACTCACTGCAAAACTGAGATCAGGTCTGCTAGCAGTGAGATAGATGAGGCTACCCACAAGTTGCTTGAATGTAGACTCATTTACCACGGGTGAGTCTGATTTGGCTGAAAGTTTCAGCCCTTTCTCCATGGGGGTGGATGAGATTTTGCAATCTTCCATCTTGAATTTTTCAAGCAAAATCCTGGCATACTTCGACTGAGAAATGAATTTATTGCCACCTATCTGCCAAACTTCTACACCAAGACAATAGTGTAGGAGACCCAAGTCCGTCATCTGAAATGCCTGACACAAATTTGGCTTGATCTGTTCAATCAAATGTAACCTATTGCCAGTAATGATGATATCATCCACATAGATGACAAGAAGGATGATATCACTACCAATACTCTTGACGTACAAATTTACATCTAAGGGACTCTTGTGAAACCCTTGTGCAACCAGATGCTTATCAAACTTCAGGTACCATGCCCTGGGTGCCTGCTTGAGGCCATAAAGAGCCTTCCGTAATCTGCATACCTTGTGCCCTTGTCCTACAACCTTAAAACTAGGAGGTTGTGTCATGTATACCTCTTCCTCCAAATCTTCATTGAGAAAGGCACTCTTTATGTCCATCTGATGGACCTTCTAGCCAAACTGTGCTACCATGGCTAGGACAAGTCGGATGGTGCTCGTCTTTGTTGTGGGAGCAAAGGTTTCCTCATAATCAATACCTTCTCTCCGTGAGAACCCCTTAGCCACCAACCGAGCCTTGTATTTGACCTTGTAGACCCATTTGCAGCCAATGGGTTTCTTCCCTAGTTGAAGATCTAACAAAACCAATGTATTGTTCTTCAAAAGACTATGATGCTTAGAATCCATAGCCTTTTCCCATTTAGGTTTACCCTTGGCCTATGAATACTGTTGAGGCTCATAAACATTCTGAATGTTGGCCATAAGAGCAAAATTTAGTGTGTTCTTTTTGCTCTTGTCTCTAGACAATTGTCCCTCAACAAGCTTTATCATCATGAAAATAACCAATGAGCTTCGCCCACCACTTAGGACAAGGAGGAAAAGAATCATCTTCCAAATCAGAATGAGCATCATCATGACTTGGGCTGCCTAGAATAATACCATCCATATTATTCTGAGGAAAATTTGCTGAAACAAAATCTTGCCAAGAGATTCCACAATGTTAGAATCATCAAAGTTCCTCCTTGCTAGTAGAGGATCTGTTGTGGGAGATTCTACAGTGTGTGAAGCATCAGAATCCCTCCCTTCAGTTGGAGCTACTAAAAGCTTAGCTCCCAAATCCTTGGTCTTCAAAGGTTGATCGTCAGGACTGGGAGAAGGGAGAAAAAATGGCCCACCTTCCTCATCAAACACAACACCCCTATTGATTGTCAAATGGTCAGTAGCCACATCAATCAGTTGATAGGCCTTGTGATTGACACTGTATCTTGTTAGCATCAACTTCTAGCTCTTGGAATCTAGTTTGGTTCTTTTGGCTTCTAGAATCCAAACATACATAGTTGAACCAAAAACCCTGAGGTGGGTGATTTTTGTTTTCCTTCTAGACCATGCTTCCTTAGGGGTCATCTTCTTAACGGCCTATGTGGGAGACTAGTTAAGAAGGTATACTGCAATATACACTTCCTCAACCCAAAATTTCTTGGAACACTCTTTTTCTCCAACATACAGTAGGCCATTTATGTGATGGTGTGATTCCTTCGCTCAACAACACCATTCTGATGAGGGGTATAGGGTGTGGTAAGTTGGCATCTAATGTCGTGTTTTGCACAAAAGTCTATGAATTGGTTGGAACATAACTCACCCCCATTATCTGTCCTAAGAGTGATGATTTGACATCCAGACTCTTTTTCAACTAATGCTTTAAACTTCTGAAATTCATTAAATACGTGTGACTTTTCTTTGAGAAAATATACCCACATTTTTCTACTAAAATCATCGACAAATAGAAGGAAATGCCTAACACCAATGACTGATGCAGTGTTCATTTGTCCACAAAAATCTACATGAACTAGTTGTAGGACCTTAGATGCTCTCCAAGACTTTCCATCTGAAAATGGAGTATGATGTTGCTTCCCCGCTTGGCAACTCTACAAACACCATGTGTCTGTTGCTGAATCTCAGGTAAGCCTTCTACCAAATTCTCTCGAGCTAGCTGATGTAAGGAAGTTAAGGTAGCGGAACAACTTCTTACACTAACCTTGAGAGGAGAACAATGCAAAACTTTTATAGTTCTTTAATAGTTACAAAAACTTAAACAAAAATAAACACAAGTATCATACATTACTACATACCACAACACAATGATTTACATGGGGAAAACCCTTTCGGGAGAAAAACCCCACACTCCAAAAGCTGCCCAATATATTATTCAAAAATCAAATGATTGCAATATACTTGTAGAGCAAGCTTCTCACAGGAGTATCACCACTAGAGATCAAGAGACACCATGACCACTATCAGACTCTCAGAATACACCACCATCTACATATATCCCACCCGCTTATAACAAGCTTTTTGGAACCTTCTAGAATTAAGTCTCACTGTGCCTTGTTTTATTCCAATATCTGAACTAAGTCTCTTAAGCCGAATGGCATCTTTACAAGCATGAGTAGCTTCCATATACTCTGCTTCAGTAGTGGACAAAGCAACCACAATGCGTCGCTTACTCATCCAACTAATTGCACCACCAAATAAAGTAAACACATAAGCATTGGTGGATCTTCTGCTATCAACATTACCTGTCTAGTCTGAATCCACATAACCAAGAATATCAAGGGCAATCTCATCTTCATTCATATTACTATGATAACATAAGGAATAATCTGAGGTACCACGCAAATATCTTAAGACTCTTTTAATTGCATCCCAATGAACTCTACCAGGATTAGACATATATCTAGAAAGAACTCCCACTGCTTGGGCAGTGTTTGGTCTAGTACAAACCATGGCATACATCAAACTTCCAACTGCACTTTGGTAAGGCAATCTGCTCATGGCTTCCATCTTTGGTGGAGATGTTGGACAATCTAAAATAGATAACTTTGTTCCAACTAAAACAGGAACACGATATGGTCTACAATCCTACATATCAAACCTCTGTAAAATTGAGTTGATATACTTTCTTTGGCCAAGCCATAGCTTTCTGTTCACTCTATCTCTTTTAATTTCCATCTCAAAAATGTGTTTAGCTGCACCAAGATCTTTCATTTAAAATTTAGCAGCAAGTTGATATTTTAGTTCTGAAATCATACCTTTCCCTCTACCAATAAATAACATATCATCAACATATAATGCAATAAACAGGAAACGATCACCATCTGTTTTATAATAAATACAATGATCTAATTTAGAATGCTCAAATCCCAAACTCAACACATATGTATCAAATTTATGGTACCACATCCTAGGAATCTATTTTAAGCCATACAAAGATTTCTTCAATTTGCAAACCAACTTACTTTTACCTTTCATCACATAGTGCTTTGGCTGTCATATAAATATCCTCCTCCAAATCACCATGAAGGAAAGAAGTTTTCACACCCATTTTATCAACTTCTAAATCATAAGCAACGGCAATAGAAAGCAAAAATCTAATGGATGTCATTTTTGCAACAAGAGAAAATATCTCACCATAATCAACACCCTCAACTTGAGAGTAAGCCTTCGCAGCCAACCTTGCTTTGTGCTTCTCAATACCTCCATATGAACCAATCTTTTTATTGAACATCCATTTACAACCAACAAGTTTTCATCCTTCAGGCAATGGTACAAGATCCCATGCATCATTCTTTTTCAAAGATGTCATTTCTTCATCCATAGCAATCTTTCAAGATTCTACATCATTCATACCTAGTGCCTCTTCTACAAATCTAGGTTCATCCGTGTTAGTATTCAAAGAAAAAATACATCTCCAATCATCAGGTGAATACCTTTCAGGTGGTTGTCTATGCCTTGTAGACCTACAAACAAGCTAAGTTGGAGGTTCTTCCTCCTCTTCTGAAAACCTAGAGCTAGATGAGCTCTCCTCAACTTCTTGTCTATCCTTGGGCCTTGATTCAACTTTCTCAGGTGTAGAAGGAAATTGAATCAAATCTTCCTATTTGCTTTGTTCTGGCTGCAATGTAACAAAAGAAGGCTTAGTTTCTCTAAAAATAACACTTCTATTGTGTATTACCTTCTATGCAACAAGATCCCAAAGCTTGTATCCTTTCACACCATAACTATGTTCAATGAAGATACATTTCACAACCTTGTTCTCCAACTTTGTTCGCTTCTCCTTAGGCATACGTGCATATGCCTCGCAACCGAAAACTCTAAGATGTCTTAATGAAGGATAGAAACCCGACCATGCCTCTATAGGCGTCTTATCAACAAGAGCTAATGTAGGAGGCTTGTTAATTAGGTAATAGGTAGTGGCAACAACTTCAGCCCAAAACCTTTGTTCTAGGCCAGCACCACTCAACATACTCGTAGCCTTCTCCATCAGTGCCCTGTTCATTCTTTCTGCAACTCCATTCTGTTGTGGAGAATACAGAGTTGTCTTCTATCTATGAATACCACAATCTTACAGAATCTATCAAAATCATTAGAGAAAAAATCAACGCCATTATCAGTCCTCAAACATTTTATTTTCTTTCTAGTCGACAACTCAACCATTGCTTTAAATTCTTTAAATTGATTAAAAAGAGTAGATTTACTCTTTACAAAATATAACCATGTCCTTCTATTATAATCATCAATAAATGAAATATAATATGTGGATTTACCAATTGAAGGAACATCTATAGGACCAAACACTTTAGAATGAATAAGATCCAATACACCACATGATTTATGAGAACTTGAGTTAAACTGAACGTGGTTTTGTTTTTCATAAATGTAATGCTCACAAAAATCGAATTCAAGATTACAATCAGACAAACCTTCAACAAGGTTTTTATTTTTCAAGGTCCTTAGACCCTTTTCTCCAATGTGGCCAAATCTCTAGTGCCATAACATATTTTTCTCTACAAGTGACTTTGTCTCAAGAGAAAGAGCACCCTTGGGTGCCCAAAAGCCATGACCATCTTCTCAAGGTGAAAATCTCACTTCTTCTATAGACTTTCTTTTCACAAAAGTACTATTGCACTCAACAGTGCGTGCATCAAGCTTATACAATGTCCCATATCTGACACCTCTAGCAATCATCATAGCACCTCTAACCATCTTGCATCCTGCATCAGAAAATACTACCTGCACACCCACATCTATTAGTTTGCTCACAGATAACAAATTTCGTGCTAATCCAGTGATATGCAACACACCATTAATCCTTTCTATTCTACCATTAGGAAACCTGATTTTAACTTTACCACAACCAACAATGTCTAAATGAGAATCATCACCCAAGTACACCTTACTTCCATCAAATTCTTCATATTCACAAAACCAATCTCTATTAAAGGTCATATGAAAAGATGCACCTGAGTCGATTAACCATGCATCATTACCTGCATGAGTTGCCAAAGCTGCAATGAATGCGTCACCATCTTCCTTCTTGGACTCAAAATCGGAATCAAATTTCTTATTTTTTTTCTTCTTTTCTTCTTTGCATTCCTTACAAACATGTCCAGGCTTACCGCAATTCCAGAAAATAACTTTGGACTTTCCATGAGATTTAAATCTCCCCTTGGACTTGGATTTGTCATGCTTCTCATTCTTCTTGCCTTTTTCCTTAGGTCTTCCATGAACATTTACGGACTCCTTAATAGTGATGGATACCTTCCTCCTCATCTCTTTAGAAAGCAAAGAACCCACCACATCTTCAGTCTTTAATATAACAAAAGTACTCCCAATAGCCATAACAAGAGAATCCCACGAATCAGGAAAAGAACAAAGAAAGATCTTACATTTCTCCTCCTCATCCATTTTGACACCAACTGATGCCAATTGAGCCACCAACATATTGAATACTTCTAGGTGGTCTGTGATTCATCCACCCTCTTCCATTCTCAAGGAATACAACTTCTTCTTCAAGAAAATCTTGTTCACTAAAGATTTGGCCTGATACATCTCACCAAGCTTCTTCCATGGTTTTTGTGCAGAGGTCTCTTCATGGACATTAATTAAAACAAAGTCTGCCAAACACAATCTAATTAGACCCTTGGCCTTACGATCCATAACATCATATTGAGCAGCTTGAGTAGGATTTGTAGGCCTTGAAACATTCTCATCAACAACATCCCACAGATCTCGATCTATCAATAAATCTTCCATCTTTAGCTTCCACATATCAAAATTATTTTCAAAAATTTTCTCCACCTCTATTCTCCCTGATGAACTTGCCATCTGAAAATTCTTGCAACAAGATCACAAAGTGTCTTCTACACAAGCTCCCACTCAAATCTAGATTAGTTCAAAAAACCCAACAACCCACAACTGAAACCAAAGGTGATCAAGCTCTTATACCACTTGTAAGGAAGTTAAGGTAGCGAAACAACTTCCTACACTAACTTTGAGAGGAGAATAATGCAAAACTTTTACAGATCTTTAATAGTTACGAAAACTTAAATAAAAATAAACACAAGTATCATGCATACCACAACACAATGATTTACGTGTGGAAAAGTCCTCCAAAAGTGACTCAAAAAACTTGTATCTTGGTCACTTGTAATATTCTTGGGTGGTCCATGCAAGTAGACAATCTCATTAAGAAAAAAAATCAGCAACCTTAATTTCATCTGTAGTCTTTTGCATGGAATGAAGTGGGCCATCTTCAAGAATTGGTCCACAACAACAAAAATAGAATCATTTCCTTTTTGAGTACAAGGCAATGCAATCCAAACACAAAATCTATGGAGATTTCAACCCATGGTCCCTCAACAATAGGTAAGGTTTTGTACAAGCTTGTGTTTTGCAAACTCGACATGTAGAAACAAATTTATTCACATCCTTCCTTAACTAGACCAAAACAACTTCTCTCTTACCAAGTTGTAAGTTTTGTCCCTTCCAAAGTGTCTCCCCAAGCCATTTGAATGCACTTCCTGAATTAATTTTTCCCTCTTAGACCCCATGGGTACACAAACTTGTAGTCCTCTAAAGAAAAATACATCTACCAAGAAGTAGTCTTTAGAGAATTCACTTTGTGCAACAGTAGGACTACTAAGAGAAGTAATCATTTTTCTGAAGTAAGGAATAGGTACATATTCTCCCTTCATTTCCTCAAGCCCAACAATCTTGTTGGTCATTGAGGAAAGTAGGTGACACCTCCTACTCAAAAACATCAGCCACCACATTAGTTTTTCCACTAAATCGTTGTACTACACATGTATAACTTTGTAAAAAGGAGACCCATTTGGCATGCTTATGCAATAATTTGGCTTGAGAGTTGATGCATTTCGGCATTTGATTTCCTATCAATAAGGTGAATTCCCTATGTAACAAGTAGGGCCTCTACTATTTCAATGTTTGAAAAATAGCATACAATTATTCATCATAAGTACCATAATTCTTCTTGTTGTCATTTAGTTTTTCAACAAAGTAGGCAATTTCCTTGCTCTCTTTCCTCAACACACTCACAATGGCTACTGTTTAAGCATCACACTCAATTGTAAAGATCTCAAATTTTGGTAAGGAAAGTAATGGGGCTTCCATCACCTCCTTTTTAAATTTCTCAAAACTTTTCTTAGTGGCTTGAGTCCAAGAAATGGACTTCCCTTTAGTGCAATTAGTTAATGGAGTGCTTATTCTACAAAAATTTCTAATGAATCTTTTATAGAAGTTTACTAAACCACGAAAATTCCCCTTTTTTTGTTATTCTTTGAGGGGTATACCATTCAAGTATAGCCTTAATATTTTTGGGATCTATGCTTACTCCTTCTGTTGAAATCACATTTCCAAGGAAAAGCAATTTGTTTCTACAAAAATCACTTTTCTCAAGATTTACTACCATTCTCCCCTTTCTAAGTGTAGCAAACACAATTTGTAGGTGCTTCAAATGTTCTTCTATGCTACTGCTGAAAATCAGAATGCCATCAAAACATATCATGAATTTTTTTCCAACATAGGATCCAAATACCTAGTTCATGGTACACATGAAAGTGGCGAGGGTATTAGACATTCCAAAAGGCATCACAAGCCTTTGTATAAACCATCCTTGGCCTTGAATTCCATCTTCCATTTATCCCCTTCTCGGATTTGGATTTGATGGTAAACACTTCACAAATCAACCTTGGAGAAAATATTGGCACCTACCAAGTAGTCTAGTATGTCATCCATTCTAGGAAGGTGTTATCTATAATTTAGTGGGATCTTGTTGATGGCTCTAGATTCTACACACATTATCCGTTTGCCTCCTTTTTTTGGTGACAGTAAAGTTTGTGTGGCACAAGGGCTCATGCTCTCTGTTATGAACCCTTTTTCTAACAATTTGCAAATATCCCTTCTCATTTCTTCATTTTCTTTTGGAGATAACTGGTATGTAGCTTGGTTAGGAATCTTTGATCCTATTACCAAATCAATATGGTGTGTAACACGTTGTGATAGAGGTAAACCAACTGGAAGCTCCACTTGAGTTGTGCCAAAATGTTCTTTCAATAACTTTTGCACCTCTGATGGAGGTTGGACCCTACTAGGATCCTTTGCTTTCATAGGCCATAGAAAATAAAAAATTTATATCTTGTTCACTTTTTAGATTTTTCTATAGCTCATTGATACAAGTGACAAGGATAACATTTCAAATGCCTCCTATGCTTTCCATGATTGTAATAGTGTTTTTCTTCCTTCATGTTGAACCTCATAAATATCTCTCAACCCTAATGGATTGCGTTCTAGTCATATTGTCAAGGCCTACCCAACAACAAATGGCATGCATCCATCAACACCACATCATAGAGCACATCGTCCAAATAAGGACCAATTTTGAAGGCAACAAGAGAAGATTTATCCACAAGAACATTATAAGCCTTCTTTAACCAAGAAATCTTGTAGGGGTTAGATTTTGGAATACAAGAAAGATATAATTCATCAACCATTTCTATACTCATGAGACTGTCAATAGACCCACCATCTATGATCACCTCAAACACATTGTACTTACATTTGCAATTTGTTTGGAAGACACTTTTCCTCTTCCAATCAGCTTCCATGGTTTATTTGTCCTTAGATATTAAGGTTCTTTTTAGCATTAGGTTCTCTCTTGACTCTACTTCAACTTCTTTTGGCAAGGGTTCTTCTTCTTTTTGGGCTACCATCATCCTTTTGGGGTTTTGAGTTAAGTCTACAGCTTTATGAGATTCATTTCAAGGGGTTCCACTCTCTAGAAGGTGATCATCCCTATCCCCTACCCCTAAAGCCTCTCCTTGGAAGTTTGGCTTCATATTCTCATCTAGCTCTTTTTCTTTGGCATGTTTGGAGGAACTTCTTTCTTCCTTTGTTTTGGTTGTTAGTAACTCTTTTATCCACCAATTTTCTTTTTTTGCTTCAAATTATCATCTCCCCTTAAAGGATTTTCATAAGCTCCCATAGCAAGCCCTATTTCTACATGTCATGCATTTTAAGACAATATACATACTTATCATCGTAGAAAAAATATTTAAGAATCATGAACTAATGGAATCAAAAGAACATAGAGACAACAATTTTAGCTTGTTATTCATTAGCCAAACCCAAAATTATAGCTAAGAAAAATCTCCCTGGAAAAGAGTGACAGCTCCATCTCAAACAACACCAATAACTCTAAAACTCCCAACTATAGAGTCGGAAAAAACCCCCACAAAAAAATAGACTGCCAAAAATGGTGGTTACAACCAAAACCCATTGCCAACTAATTTCATTTGATAGAAAGCAAGATGCAGTGGGTCTATGAAAGTGGAATGATAAAAGGGTACACATGTTTGAGCATGCAAGCCAATTTTTTTGCTTTGGCATACTCATGTAAGTTTGACTCCATATGTGTTTCTAGTTGTTGTCGATTCTTGCAATAGGATCATATCAATCTTATTTGAAACAGCTAGGTTTCACAAAAATTAGAGTTTATTGGGGCCTCAAATACCCCAAATGTTTCAAGAAAGTATCCACCTTTCTAAGGTGCTCTTCTTCATTTGTCACATTTTCCTAAAATTTGGGTGTCCAAAACTGCTACCTTCCACTTACTGTTGTATCTTATTCCATTGTTCTATGTTACCTCTATGTTGCTGCATGAGTTGGTCATGGTCCCTCGATTTGGACTATAAGGTCGAGGCTTGTGCCATAAAAGTGACAATATCCTTCTAATCATTAACTTTCTTCATGTTCCTTGTTTATATTTCTTCTATTCTTAAGGATTTCAAAAAGATTAGAGATTGAGTTATTTAAGAGGGAATTTATCTGTTCTTCCTGACGTGGGCTGTCTAGAACTGTTTCTCTGTGGTTTTTTCACATGTTATTGTTGCTCTTGATGCTCCTTCTGCTGCTGTGCCCTTTGTGCAGGCTCTTTCTAGGAAAGATTTACATGTTTTTCCATCTCTTTTCATTTGTTGGGTTGTCTCTTGTCTCAGGCAACGTCCATGTTTTTGACATTTTCTGATCTGAAAGGGATGCTTTCAATGTCAATCTGTTGTTCCCATTCTATTCCACTTACCTCCAATATGTTTCTTTGAAGGGTGGACTATTGTTGATTTATATGGACACAAATTCTGAGCTAATTTAATAACCTAGGTTTCTTGTGATCTCTGAACTGGTGATACATATTCTGCCGTGACTCCACCTATCCTTTGGGGTTTGGAGTGCTCTTTCCTACCGATATTTGCTTGGGAGGAGATGAAGTCTTACACATACTAGCACTTCACTTAGTAAATCATCCATTGGGTTGAATGTCAGAGATAAGTGTTTCATAAAGAACCCTTCCTTCTTCAGAAATCAGGGTCTCCCTTCAAATATTTAGCAGCTCCACTTATCCTATAGATGTTTAGTTTTCCTGAGCCCAAGCCTTCGGTGTTTTGGTTATGCGAAAAACTCCCATTCATTAACAAATCAGTGTTTGTTCCTTGAAAAATTCAGAGCCGGTCTTCCATCTCCCATATCGAGAATCTAAGTTTTGGGGGGGGTTCCATTTCAAGTAGCATCCGTTTATCTTCTTTGCAGATCTCGTTGGTTTCAGAAATGATAGCTTCTTTGAAATTATGGGTTCTTGTGTTAATTGGTGAGTTGTATCAACAAGATGGCCCTTCAGGTGATTCCTTTTTCCTTTTCAGCAGCTGGTATTGATTCTTAGATCTGTGGGTAAAAGAATGGGGAGGATGTGAGGTGAAGTTGCTCGAATAGGGTTTGTGGCATGGAGATGGGGATCTCGTGAATTCATAGTAGCATCAGTTAAATTCCAGCTGTTGAGAATAGAATGCTAACAAATCCAATATTAAAATCCTCCACCATTTTACCCAAAGTCGCATTAACATGGAGGGTGTGACTACCTTCGTTTTGAATGTGAGTAATTGCAGCAGTAAATGGCCTGCCCTATCACTAAACCACAGCCGTAGGGACACCAAGACGATCGTTGTTGGTTCTTAATTTTAATTCTATTATTCATTCTCATCTATGAAGCACTTTGCCATAAACCTTTCGAATCTAATGGAGCATAACTTTATACATGTTTTGTTCTACTCTCTCATTTGCAATGCTATAAAGATATATTAATCCAGGGACATGTAACTGTTCATATCTTTGTGACTGAGGATTGATAGATTCTAGGAATTTTTTTTTTCTAACAGGTTTCTTCCTACAAGAAAGAATAGGCAACGATGGTCATTGGAGAAGGAAATTAGAAGATGTATTGTGCAGGTGATTGAAGGCAAAAAGAAGAGTGCTATTGAAAATTCAGGGGACTATGGCACTGATCTACTTGGTCTGATGATGACTTCCAACAAGAAAGAGGGAAGAGGAAAGGCTCAAAAAAACATGAGCATGACTATAGATGAAATAATTGCTGAATGCCAGAATTTCTATCTAGCTGGTCAGGAAACCACAGCAATCCTCTTAACATGGACAGTGGTATTGCTGGGAATGCATCCAGAATGGCAAGAAAGAGCACGCAAGGAGGTCTTGGAAGCATGTGGGAAAAATGATTTCCCTAATGCAGACACTGTAAATGGCCTAAAAATTGTAAGAAAACTGACTCTTAAGTTTTAACCTTTCCTGGAATTAGTTTTTCCAATAGTGGAATTCAGAGATTATACCATATCAATCTTGTTGTATCCGTGATATTGCAGGTGGGGATGATATGTAATGAATCCTTGAGACTTTATCCACCAGCAGTGGCTATAACACGACAGATATCTAAGCCAATGATGCTTGGAAGGCTTTCACTTCCTGCAGGTACTCAACTTGAGATTCCAATTCTTCAAATCCACCACGATCAAGCTTTGTGGGGAAACAGTGCGAATGAATTCAATCCAGAGAGGTTTGAACAGGGAATTTCAAAAGCTGCCAAGCATCCATCGGCATTCATGCCATTTGCTTTAGGCCCAAGGATCTGCATTGCTCATAATTACGCTCTGCTAGAGGCCAAAATATTATTGGCCATGATTCTGCAACGGTTTTCCTTCGTGATTTCACCCAATTACATCCATGCTCCTGTGCACTCACTTGTACTTAAGCCCAAACATGGAACTAAGGTCATCCTTCATATGAATTAAATTTTTTGATGATGGGTTCCGGGAAAGTAATTTATTTTCTGAGATGACTTGCGGTATACAGTTGTGGTGTTCAATATAAAAGGTCTTCGCTATATATTAGTACAATGTAAATTGGGGTTTATGCAGCTATGTAAGACTTGAATAGTGATGTGTTGTTCAAACGGCCCTTGGTGTGTAATGGCTCAGCAAATGTTGTAAGCATTTATAAGGTGCTAAGTTAAAATCCTTCAAAACGATAAAAAAATAAAAGTAAAAATTGTAATTATTTTATTTATATTGGTTTTTTCTTTTATTGGAAAGATATTTTTGAAAAAGTGAATAATGATTTTATTACTTTTTAAATATTAAAAAGAGGATAATATACTATTTATATAAACAAATTAGGTGGTAGAAAGTATATCCTCAAAGCTTATGTAGTGTGAAGTCTAAATATTAAGATGAAATCATAAAATAAAATCTAACAAAGTAAGTCTAAAGAACAAGAAATAATAAAATCAGTGACAAGAATTAAACTATTAGGGGGGATCACATTCATCTAGTTTACCTTGTAAATTAGCAGGGAGGAAACTATTAATAATTGATTTCCAATCATTGAGAGCACCTTCCTCTTCTTGATCTACATCTATAGGTTGGCAAACACAAACAAGTGAACTTGTTAAATCTAGGCAAGAAAACATGCTAGAATCTAATCGCCCAAAAGCACCACACCTATGTGAAGAGGCCAAAGGCGGGTGAGAAGGTTGTGACCAATTGTGGGCATCACAATCCCTAGCTCATTGAGATTTGTGTGACTGAGAGCTAGGATCTCGTATGGCATGCTAACTTTTCCCACATCTATGTCCACACGGAGGGGGATTGCCCTTGTGGGAGATAGAAGGAGATGGAACATTGGAAATCCTATAAGGGGCATTGCCCTAATGATCTAAAAGCATTTGCAAACGAGAAACTTCAAATTATACTTTTTTCACTTGCGCCTAAATTAAATCTACATAAGCACATTAGAGTAAATCATAACTTTAGTGTAATGCGATAAATGAATATGAACAACACAACCAATAAAAATAGTAGACTTTGTCTTTTCAAATGCAAAAAGTAATCTCCTTTTTGGAAGCATGTCAATTCTAGATAATTTTGAAAGGAAGGCAAGGTCAATCTCCCAACAAAATCATATGTCATGAAAATGGGTTAGAACATAATAACTTGAAAAACTATTTTTATTTACTTAAGAGTTATTTGATAGTTATTTTTTTTACTTGAGAAATATTTAAGAATTATTTTATTGTATTTACATTAGTTACTTTATTTGTATATGAATAGCTATTTTTATTTACTTGAGAGTTGTTTCATAGTCCTAATCTTTCTTAAATATATGTATTTGGTTTCACTGTAGAATGCTTCTTAGCATAATAACATCTCTTGGATTGGTTGTTTAAACTTATTTCAAAATTATGTTAAATTCTATATTTAAAATTGTTTTTTGTTTATAAAATGGATTCTATTATTTGGGGCAATGAATTTACCAAGAGAGGGAGGGGTGTTACATTTCAAATTTCATAGTAAGATATTTGTTGACACTACACACAACCAAAATATTGTTCCCAATTTCTTAAGATAAAATATTTGAACACTTTAAAGTGCTTCTCACATTCTCTTAATTTATTTTTACGTTTATAGCATTTTATATGAAGTGAGCTTCATCTTCCATGGTTATACAATTATTGTTGTCCATATGTGTTTAATTTCTAATTCTAATAGAATAGTAATAAGTTGTACATACACATTTATAAATCCCAAAGGCATTTACTATAAGGCAATGACCAAGTATGAATATCTCATAATGATAATATGTTGATAAAATACAATAGAAATTTTAAGAAATGGTTGTGTGCTTATGTTTGGAAAGCATGTCTATGGAATTTGTAGGAGAATTGTCTATTGGTAGACAATGGCATGACTATTTGTTTGTCATACTAGATAGATTCAACAAAATATGAATAGTAACTCCATGTAAAAAGATTGTCATCAAGAAGAAGAAGTTGAAATGTTCTTTACTAATGTATGTGTGCATTGTAGCTTCTCAAATTATTTTAGATAGAGATACAAGATTACTTTTTTGGCAAGTTTCAGTCCACTTTGTGGAGTATGATGGATACAAGGCTAAAAAAATAGTACATATTTTCATCCACTAATAGATGGAAAAATAGAGGTAGTCAACAAAATTTTGGTACAAATTATAAGTGAATACATAAGTAAATGTCCCAAGACATGGGATGAATCTCTTCACTACATTAAACACTCCTTCAATAGGGCAATTTATTCTTCAAAAAATCAATCGCCTTTTTAAGCATGTTTGGGATGTTTATCCTCAAGTCCACTTGATGTTTTCTTTATAAAAACAAAAAAAGAAGCATACAAAATTGGAGGTGGCTAAAGAATCAAAAATTGTTGAGAGGATAAGACAAATCCAATTCAAGGTAAAAGAGAAATTGGAGAAAAAATCAAATAATGTAAAAAAAGACATGGTTGGCATAAGGAACATAAACTCACAATGGGAGATAAGGTATGACTTTCCTTAGGAAAATAAATATTGAAGGGAAAAACCAAGAAAATTAAGCCTTTTAAATATGGTATATTTTCCATTTTTTAGGCCATGAGAGAAAATTGTTTTAGAATTGATCTATCCCCTTTCATGATAATGCATTTAATGGTGAATTGCGGGTTCATGCATCTTTATGAGCCTTCTATGTCAGATGAAGAAGAAGAAGAGCAATTGCTACCTTCTTTAGGGGACCTTGGGTTTTGATGAAAAAGATATAGTTTTAGAGAATGTGGTATTGTAGAAAAATATGATAGAGAAATAGTAGGGTTTAGGATTATTGGAAAGTGAGGCTCAAAGGATAAAAGATGAAACAAAAAAAGGTGGTAATCAAAGGAGAAAAATGTGTGGAATCTTCCCCCACTTAGTGTCTCATTGATAAATTTTGTGGGATCAAAAGCCTCTTGAAGAAGGGAGGTGTGTTTTATAATGATCAAAATAAGTCTAAGTATGAATAGAGATAAGATATTAGGAGAATACCAACAATATAAAATTATGGGTCAAACTTGCACAATAGAATTGAACCTAATCAAAATTGCCCCTGTGGAATCAAACTCATTCAAACCTACACCTATAGTTTCAACTTTGATTATTAAAAATATGCTTTTGAAACAATCAATAGTTATTTTTTCTTCTAGTTCCAAGAGGATTCTTCTAGGCCCTAAGATGAATACTCCATCACTATTAATGACTATGTAGTTCCCACTTGCATGTGTTAATTCTCACCTTGTCCTAGAATTATTCTATGATTGGGTTAAAGGTTTTAATGAGATTATTTTTTATATTTTGTAACTGCAAGATGATATGTACCTTGCTAGATTGCATTATCTTTTATCGATATATTTTTCTTTGGCTATGATCTCTATTGTTGGATTTGATGTCTTGCTTGACTGTGTAAGATATTCATATAGGTGTGTATTGGGATATACTTGGACTCAACTATATTTTAGCCTTACTATTTTTTTTATGATATTTGATCTTCCTTATGCTCATTAAACTTAGCACTAGGATGAACTATTATGTAATGGTATATCTAAAAATCATGCTTATATTAGATGGTTTTTAGCTAGACATGGATTTTGAATATAATATGGTTGGTGGTTATATGTGTACTGCACTTCAATTATTATGTACTAGAGAAGTACATCTTAAGGTTACCTTGAGTGTGCAATTGTAGGTTTTCCCTAGTAGTGATCAATTGGAGACAATTAACTTGGGTAAATGTTTTATGTTTTATCTTATCTCATCCTATCATGCCCCATACTTTTTCCAACAATCAATACACAATCACAGTTTTTTTAATACATATAAACACTAATAATCATTAAAGTATACACAAAAATGGAACATATTATTGCTAAGGTTGGTATTAAATCTCCAAAATAACATTAACTTAACCCCAAAAGATATTATCACTGGATTATTTACCTATACCATTAATTCAGAATCAAATAGGACATCTAAAATTATTAATGAAGGTAAAATCAAGATTACATAAAGGTTGAGGTATATAATAGAATCAAATACTAAATATGCATCATAAGTGGTGAATCAACCTCAATCTATTTACCTTTCCAAGTGAGCTATTTAATGCCTGGTCATTAGAAATGAAGACAATAATTTAAACAATACTTTAAACCAATATTACAAAGCATAAACATGCAAGAAATAAGCTAACAAGAACTATACCTTCCAATATTGAACACACTATTGTTATAGGACTAATAACTCAACAACTTGAGATTGATTATGTATATTTGTAGTATACACACACAACTAAACATATAAATATACACATAACTCATGACTATTTAATCTGTTAACATTTGTTTTTGATGAGGTAAGCAACATTTATAGGGTGCTGTACCCTTTACATAGAGATCCCAAAGGGCCAAAAAAGAGCTCGCTCAAACCAAGAATGAATTAGGGGAGGATAGACCAAACAAAGAAACAACTAACGGACAACCGTCAAACCATAGAGTAGGAAAAAAATCCAGAATCTGAGGGAACTAAAATGAAACCCTTAACCCGAGGTCATGAAGAAGCGACAAATTGAGGGAGTCCTTTCTTCTTCTACAACACCAAGGACCAAGAAGGCTCAGTCTCCAAGTCCACCAAGCAAGGTGACAGAAGCAGATCCATAGAAGCCACCAAAGGCAAAGAGCCACCACTCAGTGAGAGAGACGATAGCACAAGGGAGGAGACATGAAATGTTAAAGGACTAGCAGAGGCATTTAACGAAGTTCAGGTAGGCACAATCAAGACAGCGCCAGCAGAACGAGCCAACTGTGGCTCCACGATAGGGAGATCTGGAAGAGGAGCAAAAACATGTTCATGAGAAGGCACAATAGGTCAACCTCTGTAGAAGAAACTCTCGAAGGAAGATAACCCACCGTGAGGTGGTCTGAGAGAGCATCCTTCCACCAAGTTGCAGAGCCCTTGTGCTAGGCATGAGGGAAAGTAGAGGCCAAATGACCCATCGAAAAGATTTAACATTTGTTAGCAACCATATTTTAATTGATTTAGAATCTTTAAGGTTATAATTCACAAATTAAACCTTATTCCTTTACTTCATGACTCCACCCAAATTATTATTCTTCTTACAACACTTCTTAGGTGATTTTAATTACCAACCTTGCTTACTATACCTAGACTCTTCTTTGATAAGTTGTTTGAATTAATGGAGATATTGTTCAACCACTAATAATCCAAATAAATAATTAGACTTCCTAACAAGGACACATTCTTGAAAATAAAAGAATCAACAATTTGGAACCATTATTTCTAAACAGTATTCAATCAAGGCTCTTAATGGATAACTAGAAACTAATTTAAAAAAAACAAACTGCAGAATCCATGCAAGGGATTTTAATTATTCTTTTGTCTTTTTGATTGAAGAGTTCCTTTAGATTTCTCTTGTCTTCATGATACCCTAACTTGGTTTCACTCAATTTTTATTTATTTTTATCAATTTATTGTTTTAGTTTCAAAGTAGGAGATGGTAATTTTTTAATCATAAATCTTGTTTGGTTTATTGGGTTTCTCTAATTTTATGATATGTTCTACAAATATTGTATTTGTAGAAACCCTTTAAATTTTATCATCTAACTCTTTGTCTTCCATTATGTGCGAACAAGTATGTAAAACTATTTTATGACAGATTTTTATTATGAATAGGGATGCCCATGTTTTCTTCATAAATCATAATTGGTGATCTGGGTTAATGCAATTTTTGAATATGTTTTTCTAAGATTAATAATTGAAAATCCCATTAAATTATATACTTCAATAGTATCTTTATGAGTCGTTATTATCAAATATGAGAAACTTCTTTTAAATAGATTATTGTTTGCCATAGGGCAGCAATATTGTAACCTCAACAATTGATTAATTAAGTGGGTTAGGATGAGTATTTGATATTGCTTTTCTAATACTATTATTGATTATTTCTTTAACAATAATATCCTAGAATATACATTAGAAAATTTACTTAAATAAAATTAAGCATGGTTGGAAAATGTATGTATTAAACATTTACCTAACAACTTCCTATACACAAAATATCTCATCAAAACTTGGCTTTTTCTAAGTTAATCTTATCCTTTGAATTCTATAATCCTCCGAGATAAAATCAACTAAACTTTATTCTCCCTATTCCATTTTAACAAGTAGAGTGCATAACATCTACAACCATAATTGAACTCTAAATGACAAAAAATTCATAGGTTCCTAATAACTTTGCAAACCCTCACAAAACCAACATGTTTCTCTCTTGAAATCCATAGGTTGCAAGTCCCAAGATAATCTTTCTTATTCAGCTCATGTACTTGAAATACAAATATCCACAAAGAAGAAAAAATAATATTGGCCAATGGGATCTCCAGCCAACCATAGGATTGAGATTCAATCCACCTTGGAGCTCTGAGGGCCACATAGCTCTTCCCTTGCACACACATATAACTACTATTCACAATGACCACTTAACAATTTCATACACCATAAAATTCATCTATACAACCATTTGTACACAATAAACATCCCCAAATCAAGAAAATCTCAACACATAACTCAAAATCATAAATACAAGGAATTCAATACAAATTTTCACAAATGAATTAAAAACACCACAACCATCCATTTACTTATCAACAAAGATATAACAAGGAAAGATCTTACCAAAATATTTACCATACATCTTGTGGAAGCCTCTCCTTCTCAAACCCTCTTCCTTCCATTCTTCACAAATAGTTCTCCTTCCCAAAAAGATGAGAAAGCATCCAAATAAAGAGCAAGACAAAAGAAAAAAGATAGAAGTATAAGCGAAAGAGAGAAGCCAAGGAAAAAAGAAGTTACCATTTTTGTGAAACAAAAGGTAATTCATTATTTCTTGGGCCTTTTAAATGCAATTGTAGTGTTTGTTTGGCTCCACAACACTTCATCAATAAGGATGAAAGCTTGACTCACTAAAAGACTAAGAAGGAACTTGCAATTCAATGCTCTGATATCATGTTGGAGTAGAAAATAATGAATACAATATTTTAAATTCCACAAAATGAATCAAGCACGATGCATAATCCATTAAAATATCATAAAATGTGTGTAAATACAATGATCACTCATTTTTTATATAGTACAAGGATGAAGTAGGAAGGTGAAATAGAAAGACTAACTAACCCTCTAAGAGATGTGGCATGTGTAGGACACTTGGGAGAAGTGTGAAGGAATGCATCGAGTGTCTATGAGATGATACAAATAAACCACTAATTAAACTTAATCAAGTGTGAATAAGACTACTAGGTGTAGGAACTAGATAAAAGGAAACTAGATGCATAAAGAATCTTTTCACACTAATAATTTGTATATAGAAAATGATAAATTTTGAGTTGTTTTTAAGGTTATAACTATTTATACCCATGGAAAACACCCAAAAAATACTTCAAAAACTCTAGGTGTGATCTAGCTCCATCCCTAACATCTCAAACAATTTTTATTCGGTCATTGGATAATGCTACAATAGGATCTTTAAGACTAGGAGGCTAATTTCCAAGGGTTTCAACTAGGTGAGAGATCCCCATTTATGGTTTTTAATTAAAATGAATTTATTTTTTCTAAGTTTTCTATAGGTTCATCTTCACATCTCTCTCCCACACCTTTTTAATCCTTCACCATATTTTTGTATTGAAATAAGTAGTAAAATATTGTAGTAATAACATTAAAATAAGTGTATAAATTTTAATGCGTTATGTATTAACCAATGAACTAGAAATGGGGAAAACATATAAAATCAACAAACCATGATAACATAGTAAATACCAATAGATTTGTTGCAAGATGGTGTGTCCCTTGGTATTCTCTATGTAGTGTGGTGCTTGGGTTCGTGACATGGCTTAACCGCCTCCTATGGATCTTGTATAAACCTGGCGGTTGTATCAGGCATTAACAGGTTGATCTTTTGGTGCAATGACAACCACCAATGTAACAATTGGTATCAGAGCCGAGGTCACAGGTTCAAAACCCTCGCTTGCGCTGGGGGGATTGTTGCAAGATGGTGTGTCCATTGGTCTTCTCTATGCAACACAACGCTTGGGTTCGTGACATGGATTAACCACCTCCTATGGATCTTGTTACTTGTATAAATTTGGCGGTTGTATCGGGCATTAACAGATCGATATTTTTGTGCAATGGCAACCATCAATGTAACAAGATTCACTTGGAGAAAAAATTTCAAAAAGAAACTCCATCATCAAAGAGAGTATGAGTTTTTATTAATATTTAATCCAAGAGTACATTTAGAACAAACTTCACCCTTCAATCTAGCAATATTTTTGTAACAATTGTGAACCTATAATAACCATAAGACCTCTATCTAATACATAAAATTTAGAGGAGAGTTAAGAGCTAACCACAAGTGGATTCATAAAATTATAACACCCCAAAACTACATTATAATAAAAATATAATGCTTCCTTTGACAAATCAATGCATCCATAGATATAAAATCTAATCCATCAAGCTTCCTTGACTCATGTGAAGAGTGAGAAAAAATACTAAAATTAGTGCTTCATTATGTGTTTTGTTACACTTGTGAACTCTATCTAGCATTCAAATACTCTCTATTCTATCACCTAGCACCTAGGATAGAGAAAGTTGTGTAGGGTTAATTCGAATAGTAATTTCCACTATAATGCTCCAACTTCATCTTTGGTGCTATTATAACTAATATTTACAATTAACAAGGAGAATAGTTAAACAATTATATCCCAAAATCACCTACATGGGTGTCTAACTTGTACCCATTCCAAGATGTTAGGATATTTAAAATTAGATGTTAGGATTTTAATTAAATATCACACCTTCCTAAAATTCTTCCACTTGATATTATACATTATAATGACATATTTTGAACCATAAAAAAATAAGTATAAGATCCTAAGACCATGGCCTTCCTACACAAAGATAATTTTTTTGTGTTGATTGGCTTTGTAAGTGAATCTACAATATTCTCCTAAGTGCCAACCTTTTGTAACATTACCTTACCATTTTCTACTATCTAGATAATAAATTGATATTATATGTCAACATGCATAGTATGAGCATCGTGTTGGTGTAGATTTTATTTCCCTAGTGGGTTAATTTATTTTCCCTTAGTCCTAGGTTTTTCCTACACTTTTATTAAGCTTGCTTAGGATAATAAAGTGATGAGTTTATCATTTAATAACTAGGAGATAAGTGATGTGGTGTCCCCTTCCTTAAAGGGTGGAACACTTTCCACTTTTGGTGGTCAATTCCTATTGGTTAGATTTGTCACCTCTATCATCTCCTTAGTTCTATATAAACTCACTGCCTAATTTGTATTTTGATATATACTCTTGCATATTCTTGTATTGTTGTATAATTTGGCGTACATGCATCTTGATGCATGCAGTCAATATTTTGCAGATTTTCTTTGAGCTCCTAATACGATTCTTATCATCTTGAAATTTGCACGTCTCTTAGAATCTTGGTTTTGTAGTTGTGTTATTTCATTTACAATATTATAGCTTATCTCTCTCATAGAGGATATTGGTTATTCACTCTATTTTATATTTCTAACATGGTATCAAAGCTTAGATTTTGAGATTTTTTAGTACTTTAGATTTCTAATTAAGAGATTTGAGTTTTTGTATGATCTTTTAAATTCTTGTATGCTCTTCTTTTATGCTTCAAGATGATCCGGAGAATCAAAAAGGAGTTATGAAGATCTGTTAATCCTATATTTTCATGTGTGTTTTTGGTGAGATCTGGTGATTGCAAATATTTTGGCTATAGTGACAGTATTTTTTACTGTCACATTGCATCTAGGAGGCTTGAGAAAGTCATATTTGACTTTTTTTCACTCAATCTGGCCACCATATGACATAGTAGCAAACAAGGTTTTGAAGCTCATATTTGGTGAAAAAAAAATTGCATGAGAATTTTCAGCCCAAATGGACCTTGTCATTGCGCTCGGATGGCCCAAAAACCCCTATTAGATCATATAAAAATTGTCTATTTTAGACAAATTTTATTTTTGGCAAATTTTTTTTTTGTCAAGGGGTTGTCACTATAGGCTAAATTCAACCATTTTAAAAAAAAATCATAACTTTTCACCATGGTGTTTGTTTTTGGCAAACGAGATATCGTTGGAAAGCTAGAGACAATAAATTTCCATCCATAGAGGTATTGAAAAGAAAATTTTCCATTTTCTACCAGATATTGCAAGTTGAAGTTGTTGTTTCATTTTTTCTTCAATAGGCCATAGCTTTCACCCCACAACTCTGTTTTGCAATAGAAAAAAAAGGCGTTGGAAAGGTATTAGAGAGCACTACACAGCTACAAGGATATTTTATAAGTGCAAAGACTTTTGGATTTGATTGTGTCCAATTTTTAATTCTTTTCGTTTGTATCTTTTGTTCTCATTCTTTTGTTTGTCATTGTTTTTGTTTATTTTCTTATTTTCTCTTGTTGTGTTTATATACATATATTCTTTTATTTCTTTTTTTTTAATTTGGTTTTCTTTGTTTCTTTTAATTAATTAATTTTTCCCTTGTTTCATTTCGAGTTTTCTTTCATTTCTTTCTTTTTGGTCTCAACTCTTTTTTCTCCTTTTATTTGGTTCTTTCCATTTATTAATTTTTTTCTCTTTCTTATGTTTTCTCTTTTTGACTCATCTCTTATTATTCTTTTTTAATTCTTCTTTTTAATTCTTTGTCCACCACTTTGTTTTTGATTCTCTTCTTTTTCATTCTTCTCGTTAATTTTTCTTTCATTTATTTCTTCTTTCTTATTTGTCTTAATCTCTCTCTTCCAATTATTTGTTTATTTCTTTAATTCTTTCTCTCTTTTGTGTTTTCATTTTCTTTTAATTATTTTAGTTCTCTCACTTAATTGTTTCTTTCTCTCATTTTTTTCTTTTTTTCTCTATTTTTTCACTTCTTTCTTTTACCTTTTCTTTTTGATTATTTTATTGATTTCCTTATTGATTTTTAATTCTTTTCTTTTTTTAATTTTTATTTTCTTTCTTTCTTTTTTTATTTTTATTTCTTATTTACTTATTTATTCTTCTTCTTTTTTCTCTCTTTTTAATTTTTTATATTATCTTGTTTTTTGACTGTGTGCAGCCTTTTTTCTCCTTATGCTCTCTATTCACATCCTAATGATGGATCACAGAGTGTGATCCGAAACGTTGATGTAAAAATTGGACACAATCAAATCGAGAATTCTTTGCACCTATACAATATGGATTGTGGAAATTTGATATCATTAATTACAAGGATATTTTTTCGGATTTTGTATAGGTTCATTTTTTTAATCAAATTTTATAATTTTGGCCATTGTGAGCCTATTGAGAATTGTATCTTGGAAAAGGCTTTGTAAATGCACTAATCATAAAGTTGCAGCATTGTAATATATTGGGCAGGTGATTTATGAGACTAGTGGAAAGGGGGGTGTCTCTTGATGTCTCTTTTTGTATTCACTTAAGTTGCTTTTTTGTATCAACCTTGGGGGGATTGTACATGCGATTTGTAATCATGAACTAAGATAAAGTTCCATTTATGGGGGGTTAAGCATGTCTCTTAAACATTATTTCCATACTTCTATTGTCAAGCTAACTTCAGAGAACTATTTGTCTTAAAAACAAGGGATAAAGAATCATTACCTTGAGCAATATCTACTGCCCTATCTCCTTGGACTCATTCTTGAGCCAAGTGACTATAATCAAAAGAATGCATGATTTAAAAATAATGGAATGGTCTATGGAATAGTAAGTCTTACTATTTCTAAGGATATTCTACATCATGTAGAGCACACTGAGTGCCCTTTCACTACTTGTACCATCATTTAGCACTTGTATGGATACATTGGATCTTTGTCTAAAAGTGTTGTTTCCTTGGAGAACCAAGCTATCGGTGGATAATATTGAGACTTATATTACCCCATATTGTGTGGACACATCTTATCTGGATGATCAATTCATTGATACCCCATCTCAATCACATGTCGCAACTTCATACTCCAAAGATGCTTCTTAGAGAGCCTACAGTGATTCATTGCAATAGGATCATTTATGTCTTTTGGATTCAATCAATTGGGACCAATTTCTACCAAATATTTATTGTTTGTTTGTAGAGTCCCTTATTTTGGATCTAGATAACACTATTGAGGACAAATCTTTGGTCCTTATATCTACTATTGCTACTTCAGATTTTAGTGTTGCTTCTTTGAAAGCTTCCAATGATTCTTCCTAGGAGGACATACATTATCTTTCAAATTTAGTCTTGTGGGATGATCTCTTGACAAGTATTTTAGACTTGTTTACAAAGACACATATTGTAGATTTGGGAGACACTATTGATTGTATTCATCTTCTCTTTGATGAAGTTGATTTTTCTTCAATTGTTGTGAGAGAACACTTTGACCCTCTTGTCCGTTCTCTACATCAGAATTCCTCGTAGTTTGACATGAGTGTGGATACTTTGGATAAAAATTTGGAGGAGAAATATTCATAGGAGATACTTGAGTCTTTGGATGGTGTTCTACATTAGTCTCTAGAATATTTCAAGTTTTTATTTTAAAAAATGTGGCCTAGAACACCTGGTTTGATTGTGAAAAATTTCAACATGAACATGGGTAAAATTGAGACGTGTTCAGAGACTCCATACATCTTGATTTTTCTTCCTACACATTCCTTTCAGGAGTGGGGAGATAGCTAACATACACCGTTGGTTTTTTTTCTTCCTAAGGGGAGGAAAGTTGTTCGATGATCATGGACCATCTTCTACATCCAGTCTTGGGCATCCACCATTGGATCTCTTTGGGGAGCTTCTTTTTCCTTCCATTTCATTTCTCTCTATTATAGGGGTGTACTTCCTTTTTATGGGATGGGGCTTCTTCTTCTTGGGGAGGAATTTTATATGTACATGGGTACCTAGCATGGATTCATTTGTCGAGACCCATCATCTTTTGCATCCTCCTAAGCTACACTTAAGGGGGTGTTGGTATAGGTTTTTATTTTCCTAGTGGGTTAATTTATTTTACCTTAGTCCTAGGTTTTTCATACACTTTTATTAAGCTTTCTTAGGATAATAAAATGAGTTTATCATTTAATAACTAGGAGATAAGTGATATGGTGTCCCCTTCCTTAAAGGGTGGAACAATTTCCAGTTTTTGTGGCCATCTCCACTTTTGGTGGTCAATTCCTATTGATTGGATTTGTCACCTCCACCATCTCCTTACTTCTATATAAAATCACTAGTTACCTAGCTTGTATTTTCATATATACTCTTGCATATTCTTGCATTGTTGCATACTTTGGCATACATGCACCTTGATGTATGCAGTCATTATTATGCATATTTACTTTGAGCTCCTAATTCAATCTTATCATCTTGGCATTCACACATCTCTTGGAATATAGCGTTTGTAATTATGTTATTTCATTTACAATTTTATAGTTTATCTCTCTCATAGAAGATCTTGGTTATTCAGTCTATTTTATATTTTTAACACATGGCATATGGCTAAACAAATAGAAATCTAACTATTGTATATAATTTTAATCACCTTCCATTCATAATAAACAATTAAAAAAAGTATTTGTAACCATACTGCCTCTTTAGAGGCATTTTTAGTGTCCATATACTCTACTCTAGTGGTGGAAAATGAAATTTTGGGATACTTCTTACTCTTCTAACTAATTGCACCACCAAAAAAGAACACATCCACTAGTGGAACTTTGACTATCCAAGTTACATATCTAATCTACAACAATAAAACCATATATGTCCCATGTATTTCCCATATTATTAGTACCATGATAACATTTGAAATAATTAGAAGTTCCGCATAAGTATCTAAACACCGTTTTAACATAATTATAATGCTCCTTACTAGGGTTAGACATAAACCTAGTAAGAACTCCCAATTCTTGGACACTATCTAGTCTATTACAAACTATTACATACATCAAGCTACCAAAGAACTAGCATACTGAATGTACTATACACATCTTCAAAATTATCATCTAATTTAGGACACATATATAAAGAAATTTTAGTTCCAACTAGCAAAGGAATACTAACTAGTTTACAATCATGTATAGAAAATATCCTCAAAATAATATCAACATGTACTTACTCTTGCTTAACTAAAGATTTCTATGTATGCATTCCTTGTTGATATCCTTTCAAGAATATGTAATTCTACCTCTAAATATTTCAAATCAAATATACAAAAAATCAAATTTTAAGCTCCCTAATCATCCCCTTGCTATTACCAATAAACATGTTATCCACAAATAAGAAAATTATTATAATTTAATAATCAGTAGTTTATCATAAACATAATGGTCTTCTTCACTTCCAACAAAACCTAAATTCAATATAAAAATATCAAACTTTTAATACTACATACAAGGTGATTGTTGTAGAGCATAAATCGATTGTTTTATCTTGTAAACCAAATATTATTTCCTATTGTTAGCAAGAAATTTGGGGAAACATAGACCAAAGTTCTGAGCCTCGAGTATTTTTTAAGTGTTGTATTTTATACCCTGAACTCAGCCATATAAAGGTGAACACCAATAGAATTAAATATATGATTAAATACTTATGTATTCACAAAGTAATAGATAACATTATATAAATAGACTTCTAATATCCATTATATTAATTAGATAAAAACTTATATATTGTTATAGCTTCTCCTATAATCTTGTTTGGTCCTTATCTAATCTCTATACATCTTCTCTTCCATACATTTATACATATATTTCCTCTTATACACCTATTACCTACCCATTATCTCTCTTACATCATGTCATTGATATCTTCATTTATACATACATCTATGGGATGGGACGTGACTCATCTATGACACCCCTAGTCTAGATGATATATTTACAATATTATGCTTTGCAAGTGTTTTGTACTAGGATGTGGTATGCTTTACCAGTCAATGTCTTCACTATCCTAATTTCCAGCTAACATCATCCCCCCTTTCAAAATGTTGACTTTTCCTCAAGTCAATGCTACTCTAATAGAATATGGTATTGTTTCATTCATGCGTCATTGAAAAAGAATTGAAGTATGGTTCCATCTAATGCTTGAGTTTTATTTCTCTAGAGTTCAGGATCTGATGGATTTGATAAGGGTCCAACCATCAAGAAATACCAAATCATCGACCTTAAATTTTTTAGACCTAATATTTTGATTGTGCCATTATTTTTTTCTCCTTTGCTTTGTCCACAAGTGGTGTGCTACTGTCATTTTTTTGTCTAGTTTGTCTAGTTCCTCAAGATAATGCTTGATGGGTACATCTTCAATGAGTCATAAGGTCAGTGTTGTGCAGAGGTTATGTACCATGAAATTTATTGGTATGCTTGATTCCATTCCATTTAGGAGATCAAATAGAGTGTGTTTGGTAGCTTGTTTGTATGTAGTGCGGTATGCCCAAAGTATCGCAGGAATTTTAATATCCCAGTCCATCCTATTTGCATTACACATCTTGGTTAAAGTAGTGCCTAAAATATAATTGAGAGATTCACTCAACCCATTGGCTTGTGGATGGTATGGTGTGTTGTGGTTATGTGTAATCATGCAATTGGCTAATAGCTCTTTTATTATTTTTTTCACTAAGTATTTTCCTTGATCACTAGTTATACTGAGGGGACAACCAAATCTAGTAATAATGCTATGGTAAAGGAACCTTGTTGTGGTATACGTGGTGCAATATTTAGTCAGTTCAACTTTCTCCCATTTGGTTAAGTAGTCAAAATTAGTGATGATGAATCTAGCTTTGGATGATTTCACTAGAGGGCCTATTGGTTTTATGAAGTCAATAGCCAATTTTTCAAATGATACTTGTGTTGGGATTGTATGGAGGGTCATCTTGTCTCTAGCCGTAGGGCACCCTATTCTTTGGAAAATGTCATAGGATCTAGTGTAATATTTTACATCCTTATATATAGAAGGCCACTATAATCTGGCTAGTAGTATCTTTTAGGTGGTAGCATCTCCATAATTATGCCCTCCTACTATGTCCTCATGTGCTTACCTTAATATTTTCTCTTGTTTATGTTTGAAAACCACTCTTTAAAGAATATCATATCTTCCTCTTTTGTATAGCACTCCTTCAATTAAGGTGAATGGGAGGGATTTTCATAATAATAGTTTCTTACCATGTGTGGTTATATCAAAAGGATATTTCCCTATGGAAAGTAATTGTGCTACATCATGAAATTCTTCTGGTACTATGGTTATCCAAAATAGATGAGCACCAAGTAGGTCTTTGTCCTCGACCTCCTTAGGCTTGTCACCTGTATCAATTCTATATAAATAATTGAGACCTTGATTGTTTCTTTTTAGTTTAACCATTACAGTGAAATTAAATTCTTGAAATAGTAGTAGCCATCCACATATTCTTCCTTGTATTATTGGTTTATTTAGGAGAAATTTCAAAGGTTCATGAACAGTGTAGAAGGTGAAGGGTGTAGATAAGAGATAATGGAAAAATTTATGTAATGCATAGACCATAGCTAATTCCTCCCTTTCAGTGGTGGTGTAATTATTCTCAACTTGGGATAGTTTTGTTGGCAAAACAAGAATAGACTACTGAGAGGGGGGGTGAATCAGTTGTCACAGAATTTAAAACTTATTCAACCTTATTAACCTTTAATCTCATATTTGATAATTAACCATGAAAGCATGAATCAACAACACATTAGAAACACAAGAACACCAAGATTTTATACATGGAAACCCTGTTAGGGGAAAAACCACAGTGGATGTTAGTGCACAAGATTATACCCTGTTAAAATTATAAAGATGAATAATGGGAATGCACATGCATTCAGGCACACTGCCTAGAGTTCACTGATCAAATAGGAAGGCTCACTGCCTTACAAAAAATATCATATTAAAACCATCTAAAGAATATGAACTGATAAATTAACTTCTGCAAAATCTTGATTACAGTTCTAGTTAGGCACATAAACACTTCTTCACACTTTGCTCAAACTTCTTCACACTCTGCCCTGCAATCAAATGATTTGATCTTTATTTGCACATTTCACATTCACACTTCTCATATACACACCACACACACTTCAAAATGAAGAAACAATCGCTCTTATATATCTACTTCATGGAATTACATCAACAACTTTGTTGGCCAAAAGTAAAGGAATAAATTACAAAATGTCGGCCCAATTCATGAACAAATCTCAATGCGCACCAACCGAAGTCGGTCACAAAATAATGAAGACCTAAAAAAACTTCCTAGAACATGCCAAACATTAAAATATTAATCCATGAGGATCCACAGCATGCTACAACCATCATATCGGCCAAGAACATGAAAACCCGAACACACAAAGAAAAAATCTTCGATCACGATCACACCATTCAATGTGGGCATGCAACAAGGATAGAGCACAATCTAGAAACATCAATGAACATCATAGGAGCATACGCAAAAACTAGAATTACCATAATCATGTTCTCTTCTTCTAGAAACATCAACTACAATAACATAATAATTGTATGAACACAACAACACAACTTGCACAAATCTTGATGCACACCTCTGAAACTTCTGGAGTATAAACTAGATAGGTTTAGAAACAAACCATTTAAAGTGAAACTTCTAAATTCCAACATACTAAATTTTCCACCACACTGAACTTCACAGCTTCACAGGAAGCTTCCAACATATTTAATATAATTTTCTCAATATCCTCGACATATACAACCTTCAAAAAATTAATGCTAATAGTGTTGAAATAAATGACAAACAAATACCAACAACACAACCACAACATCCAACAATATCCCCCTTTGGTATTGATGGCAACACATGATGTGAAAAATACCATCAACACAACTAACTCTTCATATTGTTCTTCTCCCCCTTACATTACTCTTCTCCCCTTTTTGTTTTGATCTTCTTCCCCAAGGTTTTTCACATTGCTCTTCTCCCCCTTTGAAATCAATGACAAATGCACACATGCTCTGAACCACATAACGAATCATCTGACTACTCCCCCTGAGTAGCAACCACCACAACATCAATCTGGATCAAGATATGACTATGAATGCACAAACTGATACAAATACTTGCATCTTAGTTTGGATTAAGAGGGGGAATCACCCCTAACTTCCCTCTAAGATACTCAAAAGTATCCTTAGGCAATGGATTGGTAAAGATGTCTGCAATCTATTCCTTAGTAGGCACATACTCTAGTCTGACTTCTTTATCACTCACTTTGTCTCGCAAAAAGTGATATTTGATATATATATGTTTTGTCTTTGAATGCAACACTGGATTCTTAGAAATGTTTATGGAATTGGAATTATCACAAAAGATAACAATCAGCTCATCATACTCAATTCTAATATCTCTCAGCATGTGCTTCATCCATATTACTTGAGTGCAATTGTTAGCAGCAACAATATATTCTACCTCAGCAGTAGATAAGGAAATGGAATTTTGCTTTTTACTTAGCCAAGAAACCAAATTCTTCCCCAAGAAGAAGGAACCACCGCTAGTACTTTTCCTTTCATCCATATCTCCTACCTAATCTACATCAATAAAGGCGCTCAAAGTAAGATCATCATCTTTAGGATACCAAAGACCAAAGTCAACTATCCCTTTCAAGTATCTAAAAATTATCTTCAGAATAGTCACATGAGATTCCTTCGGATCAACTTGATATATAGCAACCATGCATATGACATTCATGATGTTTGGTCTAGTCCGAGTCAAATAAATTAATCCACCAATCACTGACTTGTATCTTGTTTGATTTTCCTTAGGTGAATCATCATTCTATGTTAAATTGCATCCAATTATTATGGGTGTACCACCTAGATTTGAGTCTTCCATGCCAAAAAAATTCAGTAACTCTCTTACATATTTGGATTGAGATGTAATGATTCCATTATCTAACTGAGTAATTTGCAATCCTAAAAGGAATTTCAGCTCTCCAATCATTGACATCTCAAACTCACTTTTCATTTCATCAACAAACTTCATACATAAGTCATCATCACCTTCAAAAATGATGTCATCAACAAAGACTTCAATAATCAACTCTTTATCCTGATCCATCTTAAAATACAAATTACTGTCAGCATTAACTTTATTGAATCCAAGCTTCAACAAGTATTTATCCAGTCTACCATACCAGGCTCTAGGGGCTTGTTTGAGTCCATACAGTACTTTCTTCAATCGAAAAACCATATCTCCTTTATCAGCTAGTTGAAATCCATCTGGTTGCTCAACATATACTTCTTCTAGCTCACCATTTAGAAATGTTTACTTTACATCCATTTGATAGACTTTGTAGTTCTTAAAATAAGCATAAGTAAAAATAATCTTACAGCTTCAATTCTAGCAATAGGGGCAAAGGTTTCTTCAAAATCAATACCTTCCATCTGTGAGTACCCTTTACATACCAATATTTCTTTATTCATGACCACTTCACCTTGTTCATTTAGCTTATTCCGAAAGACCCATTTGGTTCCAATCACATTTTATCCTGAGGTCTAGGAATAAGAATCCATCTATCATTTTTGTCTATCTGCATCAGTTCTTCCTTCATTGATTCCATCTAATATTCATCTTTACATGCTTCATTGACATTGTTGGGCTCAGTCTTGGAAATCAGACAATACTCTTCTGCAATTATTCTTCTAGTCTACACACCTTTGTTCTTATCTCCTATAATCTAATCTTTAGAATGATTTAGCTTTACATACCTCAGAACGTTGGGATTCTCTCGAACTTCTGGTTCTTTTGTTCTTTCTTTTACACTTCCACTGGATTCTCCTTCTTGATTCTCTTGATTCACCGAAACAATTTGAACTTGATTCTGTGTCTGAGCATTCTTTCCATTATCAATACTATCATGTTGGTCATCTAAATCATATCCACAGTATGTAGATGATCTACCAGTGTCCTCATCAATTCTGACATTTGAACTTTTAACCATTTTCCTCAATCTTCTATTATAGCACCAGTAGGCCTTGCTCTTAGTAGAGTAACCCAAAAAGATTCCTTCATCACTCCTAGCATCAAACTTTCCAATATCTTCATCTCTCTTGATATAACATCTACTTTCAAAGATTTTGAAATATTTAACAATAGGCTTATAACCAAACCACAACTCAAAAGGAGTCTTACAAGAATTACCATTGACATTTACCTGGTTGATAGTGTATACAATAGTGCTTACAACTTCTCTCCAATAGATATGAGGAACATTACCTTCTAATATCATAGTTCTAGCAACATCTAGAATTGTTATGTTCTTTCTCTCAACAACTCTGTTTTGTTGAGGGTTCCAGGGAGGAGATAACTGTCTTTTGATTCCATGCTCTTCACAGAATGAATTGAACTCCTTGGAAGTGAATTCACCACCTCTGTCTAACCTTAAGAATTTAATCTTCAAACCTGTCTCATTTTCGGCCATAGATTTGAAACTTTTGAACTTTTCTAATGCTTCATGTTTTTCTCTTAAGAAAGCAACCCATATCATCCTAGAGTAATCATAAATGAGCAACATAAAGTACCTTTCTCCTTGTAGACTTCTAATTCTGGAGGAACCACATAGTTCAGTATGCACCAACTCTAGTACTCCATTAGAATGATGTTGTTTGCTCCGAAAAGAAATTCTAGTCTGCTTTCCCATCTGACATTCCTTGCATATGGTGTTAGTAGGCTTCACTAGCTTAGAAATATCTCTAACTGCTTGTGTGGAGCTTACTTTGACAATGTTATCAAAATTCACATGACATAACCTCCTATGCCATAACCATCTTACATCAACTTGAGCAATTAAACAACTTTCACTAGCAACACTCAGGTGAAAAATGTTACCTCTTGTCTTTGTACCTGAAGTAATTACATTTCCAGAACTTCCCAGTATCCTACACTTAACATCTTTGAATTGAAGATTGTATCCCTTGTCTACCATCTGTCCAACACTCAACAGGTTATGCTTCAATCCTTCAACATAAAGGACATCATCAATATTATATTTACCACCAAGAGAAATAGTGCCTCTGTCACAAATTGCAACAACATTGTTATCTCCAAATCTTACAACACCACTACCATATTTCTCCAATCTTATAAAATTTCTTTTGTCACCGGTCATATGATGTGAGAATCCATTGTCAATCACCCATTCATCCTTTTCTTCAATTTTGGCTGCAAGAGCTTTCTCAATATTCTTATCACTAGCAAATTCAGTGGACACCGCACCATTTTCCTTGATAGCAATGAATACCCATCCATCTTCATTTCCATTTTCTTTTTCAGATTCTTCATTAGTAACACCTTCAGCATAATAACACTTCTTTTGAAATCTAGGCTTATTAGGTTTGAACCTAGGAACTCTTTCAGGACACCTTGATGCAAAATGACATATCTTATTGCAAGAGAAACATTTAATAGGAAACTTTCCTTGTCCTCTAGCTTCTCTTTTCACAATCAATGCTTCCAGCTCTTCTAACTCTCTTTCTTCATCTTCAATCTGTTTCATCTCATCTTCATACTCGAATGTCTTTCTATAAATTTCTCCTAGATCATATCTCTGTTGGTTTCTTCCGGATAAAGTAGCCTTAAATGCAGATTTTGTCTTAGGAGTAGAATCACCAAATTCACTTAATTCAAAGGTAGCGAGCTTACCAATTAGCATCTCTTGTCACATTTTTTACTGTCCTAAGCTCTTCAATAGCATGAGCTTTCATTTTGTAACAGGTATGCAATGATCTGAGCACTTTAGCCACAATCTCTTCTTCATCCAAGATTCCACCGACACATCTAATACACATCACTAGTTCATTTACTTTTTGCATGAAAGAAATAATGTTTTCATCCTCACTCATCTTCAAGTTTTCCCACTTGCCTTTCAAAATTTGTAGCTTAGCAACTTTCACTTGTGCATATCCTTCATACAATGTTTCCAGCTTCTTCCAGATCTCATATGTTCTCAGACCCATTACATTTGTCATCTTTTAATCTATTAGAGCACTCAATAATGCTTCTGTAGCCCTAATATTTGTTTCAACTTCTTTGATCTCATCAGGAGTAGAGGGACCATTCTAAGGAATAACATATTTTTTCTTTGTAATCTTTCAGAAGGGTTCGCTAATGCACTTCAAATGACACTCCATTCTAGCCTTCTATAGAGAGTAGTTTGTTCCATCGAATCTAGGACTATTCTTCTTGTATGATGCCATCTTGGATCACCTCAAGCTATCAAACTTCAGAGGAACCTTCTTTGGTAGTCATTGTTGTCAAAACAAGGATAGACAATTGAGAGGGGGGGTGAATCAGTTGTCACAAAATTTAACTTATTCAACCTTATTAACCTTTAATCTCAGATTTGATAATTAACAGTGAAAGAATGAATCAACAACACATCATAAACACAAGAACACCAAGATTTTATAGGTGGAAACCCTATTAAGGGAAAAACCACGGTGGATGTTAGTCCACAATATTATAACCTGTTAAAAGTATAAAGATGAATAATGAGAATGCACATGCATTTAGGCACACTGCCTAGAGCTCACTGCTCAAATAGGAAGGCTCACTACCTTACAGAAACATTCAAATTAAAACCATTTGAAGAATATGGATTGATAAATTAGCTTTTGCAAAAGCCTTATTACAGTTCCAGTTAGGCACAAAAACACTTCTTCACACTTCGCTCAAAATTCTTCACACTTTTCTCTGCAATCAAATGATTTGATCTTTATTCACATATTTTGCATTTACAGTTCTCATATACACACCACACACACTTCAAAATGAAGAAACAATCTCTCTTATATATCCGCTTCATGGAATTACATCAACAAATTTTTTGGCCAAAAGTAAAGGAATAAATTACAAATTGTTGGCCCAATTCATGAAAAAATCTCAATGCACACCAACAGAAGTCAATCACAAAATAATGAAGACCTAAAATAACTTCCTCAAACATGCCAAACATTAAAATATTAATCCATGAGGATTTGCAACATGCTACAACCATCATGTCAGCCAAGAACATGAAAACCCGAACACACAAAGGAAAAATCTCTGATCACAATCACAACAATCAATGCAAATGTGCAACAATGATAGAGCACGATCTAGAAACATCAACGAACATCATAGGAGCATACACAATAACTAGAATTACCAGAATCATGTTCTCTTCTTCTAGAAACAACAACTATAGGGACATAATAACTATAGGAACACAACAACACACAACCTGCACAAATCTTGATGCACACCTCTGAAACTTCCAGAGTATAAACTAGATAGGTTTAGAAACAAACCCTTTAAAGCACAAATTTTGAATACCAACACACTGAATTTTCCACCACATTGAACTTCACAGCTTCATAGGCAACTTCCAACATATTTAGTATAATTTTCTCAATATCCTCGACATATATAGCCTTCAAAAAATTAATGCTAATAGTGTTGACATCAATGAAAACCACATATTAGCAACACAACCACAACATCCAACAAGTTTTCAATTGGAAAAATCAATAAGGTGATCCTTATTTCTTCTTAGTTGAGCTAGAACTACTCCAATTGCTATTCCAGATGCATCTACATGAACATGGAAAGGGACTGACCAATCCAAAAATATAAGAATGGGAGCTTTTGTAATTTTATATTTTAATGTGTCAAATGATTGTTGGCATTGATAATTCCATGTGATTTTTTTTGGTCTTCTTTATTAGAAGCTCTTCTAAGGGGTTTGCTAGATTGGAAAATCCTTTGATGAATTTCATATGGTATTCGATGTAGCCTAAAAATTTTTAACCTCCGATGTATTTTTAGGTGGGGGTAGAGTCACAATCAAAGAAAATTTCATTGGATCAATCATCAATCCTTTTTTACATATGATATTTCCTAATATTGTGCCAAAAGGTACTACAAAAATGCATTTCTTGATTATTCAAGGAAATTTACATACTTTTTCATTTCTCCAACATAGTCCAAAGGGCTTGAGTATGGTTTTTGATTAACCCATACATAGTCCAATAATCTAGGAAAACTTCTAAGAAGTCATGTATAAACTCTTTAAATGTATTCACCATGATCCTACTAAAGATTTTTGGTATATTTTTCAAGACAAAGGGCATGACAGTATACATGAATGATCCCCATTCTATAGAAAATATTATTTTAGGTTGATATTCCTCTTGAATTCAAACTTAATGATATATGGAAAACCCATTAGTGAATGAATATATTTCTCTTCCTGCTACACATTCAAGTATGTCTTTGGTAAAGGGGTAGGGAACGGGTTATGGATGCATGCTTTATTGAGTTCCCATAAATCTACACATATCCAGATTTCTCTAGTCTTCTTATTATGTACTACCATTGGGCTAATCCATTCAAAATATTTCATGAATTTAATAATCCATGTTGCTAACATTTTTCCTATTTTTTCTTCACCCTTTTCTTCATGTTAGGGTTGAGGTGATAAGGTATTTTATGATGGGGTTTGGTGCCTTATTTTAATTGAATTTTCATTACCCTTGCTTCTACTTTTATTCATTTCATTTTTGTAAATATGTGTGGGAACAGTTCTTGATATTTTATCAATATTTTAGTAACTAATTCTACCAGTGATTCATCCCAATAATCCCCAAGATTGGTTAATATAGGGTTTCCTTCATGAGCTATATTTTCTTCCCTTAATTGGAGAGGTTAGTTATAATACTATTCTTTAGGTTCTTTGTTTATTTGTATTTCCCTTTCACCTTCTTCCACCATGATCTCTATTTTTTGGTCTAGTTCTTCTTCCTCTTTTTGTATGGAAAAATATTGAATAGGTACTTGTTTTGTATGTTTGTCCATACATTCAATTAGTTTCCAAATCCCTTGACTTCGGGTTGGTATTTTTGTTGGTTGTGTGAAATGGGTACCTTCTGGGGCTGAGGTGAATATGATTTCCTTATTTTTTCCTATTGCAATACATATGTGCTTGTTTTCATCCCAAAATGAAAATGTATGAATGAATTCATTTTGGAGTTCCTTCCAATCCTTGGTTTCTCCTCTTCTTTCTTGATTGATGTACTAGGTTTGGACTGTTGGTGTCAGGGTCCAATAAAATAGTTGTATATAGAGATGATGATTGTATTTTCTATCTTCTACCCATATATGCATGCAAATTTGAATATGTTCTTTAGTTATGATGGTTCCTTCATATTTTTGGATTAGTTTTTTTTTACCATTTTATTTTAGGTATTGAACCTTGATTAAAATCTGGAATGTGTTCCATGTGGGAATAGAAGGTTTGTGTGTATACCACCAATAGGCGACATTACATACCAAAGTGTCTTAAAGGGAAATTATCCTAGTAGTTTTATTTTGAAATATTATTTCCATGTCTTTAATGTATTCATTTAAGTCACATAATCCAAAAAACATTGGTAGTTTAATATGTGAAAAGCCTCTTTGGATGTGGTTGATGTGGTTTAGATTAGTTGTCTTTTCTAGCTATTCTTTTTTGAATGTGGTAAGTGAATGGTTTTGTATCATGAATACCCTTCTGAATCCATATAGCTTATGTTGTGATAATGTGTAGGTTTTAGAAATGAAGAAGATATTCCTTATGTTTTCTTCTTCTTCTTTGTCTTGTGCAATTTCCTCTATAGATGGCATGTTTTCTCTTTTCCCTAAGGGAATGTGTACTATTCTATTTTCATTTGCCAAAGATATTTCCTCCTTCCTAGAGTCTACTATGCCACTAGAATTAACAAAACATTTTAGTCCAAGCAATGCTCTAAAGGTGTTGAAAGTGAAAGGAAATTTGGGTGTGGAAATGTAGATTCCAAACACATATCTAAGGAGGAGAAGGTTGCAAAAATTTATTACCAATCTTTAAAATATTACAATTTAGATGCACATTCATAAATTAAATTTCAAATTTAAACACATAAAACCATAACATAAATATTTAGTTGGGAAAACCCTTTTAGGAAAAAACCCACACACCAAAGCACAAATCAATTGTATTATCAGTAACAAAATGGTTACAATACAATAACAGATTCTATGCTCTTGCAAGTGTCTTTACACTGTGATACAAATTTGGAGTAATTTCAGCAACATAACGACTTCTCAAAAAATATAAAAAATCATCTCTCAAAATACATAAAAATTTCTCATATTTATAAACCTCTAACATGGGAATCTAAGTATTCCATGTGTGATCTCCACAGTCTCTACATTTATGTAGACTAAAATGGAGAACATGCACTAGTCCCAACTAACCAAAAAATCATCTGGTCAATCATGCAACAACATGCAACAACATGCAAGGTGTCCAACTCTAATATTTTATGAAAATATTAATTATCCTTGACATGCATAGTGTCCCACTAGATAAAATCAAGCCAATTGCCAATTTTGAACTCTCTTTTGAATTATAGTAAACCCAATTATTTGTCATAGTCTTGTTTAGCATCTTGCCAAAACCTGCCAAGTGATAACTCCAAAATCAAGGACACATGTCACTATGAAGAACCTTTGAGAGGTTTTCACAAACACCTCTTCCCAATTGAGTGCCCAAGTGACAAGTGGCATAATTTTGGGCTTTCCACCAAACATGTAGGAAGCCAACTCACAAATGGGTCCCACAAATTGAGATATCAACTTAGAAACATATCACTTAGGATTTAATTAATAAAATATATAGTAAAAGGAATTATTTAATTAATTAAATAATCTTGGGACTCTCTGAGGTTGAGACACCTTAATCCAAACATTCTCCCACTTGTTGAAGACCTTACAAGAGTCACTATATCACTACTTTGACCACAAGGCCCATAGAATGGGCACACCATCTAAACTTATTTGTGCTCAGTCGCTTCATTAATGCCTCTGCAACATTCACCAAAGTATCAGTATTTTCCAACTCCACCTTTCCATATTCCAACAAAGTTAAACTACACATCAATGTGCTTTGTTCTAGCATGGAAAGTAGGATTATTCGCTAAACAAATAACACTTTGGATGTCACAACAAATAGTAATTTTTCCTGCATCAAAACCAATATCAAAATGAAATCTCTTAAGCCAAATGGCTTCTTTTCAAGCATGAATAACTTCCATGCACTCTACTTTTGTAGTTGAAAAAGTGACAATAATATGTCGCTTACTCATCCAACTTATAGCACCACCAAACATCGTGAAAACATATCCACTGATGGATCTTCTACTATCAATGTCACCTACCCAATCAAAATCCACATATCCACAAATGCTCACCAAATGCTATCCAATAGGATAACCATGAAAATATAGAGCATACTCAGAAGTACCCCAAAAATATTTGAACACTCTCGTCATTGCAACCTAGTGGACCCATCCAGGATTAGCCATAAACTAACTAAGGACTCCCACTTCTTGGGAAATTTCTAGCATCGTATAGACCATAACATACATCAAGATACCAATAGAACTCACATTTGGTACTTTGGTCATGTCCTCCATCTCTATAGGATATTTTGGAAAATCCTCCATAGAAAGCTTCATCCCTTATATTACATGAACAACTAACTATCTACAAGCTATCATGTTGAATCTCTCCCAACATTGAGTTCACATTTTCTCTCTGGATTAACCAAAGCTTCTTTTTAGCTCTGTCTCTTTTGATCTTCATCCTCAAAATATACCTCGCTATACCTAGATCCTTAATCTTGAACTATGTTGATAACTGAGACTTCAAATCTGAAATCATACTCTTACCATTCCCAACAAACAACATATTATCCACATATAGGACTATGATGAGAATGCAACCATTGTTAGTCTTGTAATAGACACAATGATCATATTTGGATCTCAAAAATTTGAAAGAGAACACATATATGTCAAAATTTTGGTATCACATTCTAGGAGAGTGCTTCAAACCATACATAGATTTCTTCAACTTGCATACCAGGTTCTCTTTACCTTTCTCAATGAAATGCTCTAGATATGACATAAATTTCTTCCTCCAAATCACCATGAAGGAATGTTGTCTTCACATCCATTTGTTCCACTTCTAGACCAAAAGCAATTTCAAGTGATAGTAGGAACCTAATAGATGCCAGCTTCACTATAGGAGAGAATATCTCACCATAGTCAATTCCCTCCACCTGAGAATAGCCCTTCCTGACCAACCATGCTTTATGCTTCTCAATACGGCCATCTAGACCAATTTTCTTCTTGAACACACATTTTCATCCAACAAGTTTTCATCCTTCAATCAAAGGTACCAAATCTGATTTAGCATTCTTCTTCAATGTAACCATCCCTTTGTTCATGGATTTCGTCTAGAAGTTTGCATCATGCATACCCATAGCCTCTCTAGAAATCCTAGGCTCGTCAGTGTTAGCTATCAAAGAAAATATACAACTGGAATCCAATATAGAATATCCAAATGTTTATAATTAATGCCTAACATGCATAAACCTCCTCAATTGTTAAGGTTGAGGTTCTTACTCTTCTTCAAAAAATTCAAAGTTTCTTGAGCTCTCCTCATCATCAGGTCCAACAGGAGTGCGTAGTTCATCTTTCTTTGAAGTAGGTGCAATATAAACTACCTCCTTCTTCTATTTCTCTTCCTTATTTGGATGCAAACCAATAGCAGAAGGTTTCAACACTTGAAAGATCACACTTCTACTATAGAGAAACTTCTATGCAACTGGATCTCAAAGCTCACATCCCTTCACACTAACACCATAGATGATGAAGATACACTTAACCTCCTTGTTCTCCAATTTAGATAGTTTCTCACTAGGAACATGATCATATGCCTCAAAAATAAAGACTCTGAGATGTCTCATTAAAGGCTTCTTACCATACCATGCCTCCATGGGTGTATTTTCAATATGCACCAAATTAGGAGATCTGTTAATAGATAACATGCATTAGCTACAATTTCAAACCAAAACTTAAATTCAAGGCCAACACTACTCAACATAATCCTATTGGTGTTTTTTATCCTCTCCACAAATCCATTTTGATGTGGGGTGTATGGAGTTGTCTTGTGTCTCTCAATCCCATGGTCCTTATAGAACCTATCAAATTATGACAAAAAAAAAACTCACCACTGTTATCCGTCCGCAAACACTTAATTTTTATACCAGACTAATTTTCAATCAAGGATTTGAATTCCTTAAATCAACTAAAAACTCCAAACTTACTTCTAAGGAAATATACAAATGTCCTACTATAGTCATTTGTTAATTAGAAAAATACATAGATATAGATAACAAAGGGACATTAATAGGATCAAACACATCTATATGAATATAATTTAGTACCCCTAAAGACTTATGAAAACTAGAATAAAAATAAACACGATGTTTTTTCTATGTATACAATGTTCACAAAAATCAAACTCGAGATTACAATCATCAAGGCTTTCAAAAAGGCTCTTATTTATCAAGGATCTAAGACCCTTCTCACCAATATGGCCAAGTATAAATGGTGCCATAACATTGTATTATCTACTGGGAGATTCATCTCCAAAGCATTGGCACCCTTAGGTACCCAAAAAGCGTGACCATCAAATGTAGAAGCCATAGTTTTCTTCTTTGCTTGACCTGACGGTGAGGATGAAGAATCTAAATTCCTCTTCTTGGACTCCATATAAGTACTATTGCACTGAACCGTGCATGCATCCAACTTATACAAGGTGCTAATATGAACACCCTTAGCAAGCACCATAGAACCTCTAGTCATCTTGCATCCACCACTCGAGAAAACAACCTACACACCCACATCACTTAGCTTACTTACTGAAAGTAAGGTTCATGCCAAATAAATGGTATTCATGACGCCAACAATTCCATTTACTCTACCATTAAGGAATCTAATCTTGACTCTTATACATCCAACAATCTTCGAATGAGAGTCATCACCCAAATAGACCTTCCCACCATCATACTCATACTTCGAGAACTAATCTTTGTGAGAGGTCATGTGGAAAGAGGCACTCGAGTCTATCAACCACACATTCTTTGATGCATGTGTTACGAAGGCAATGAAAAAATAATCTTCATCATCCTGAGAGGATTTATCAGATTCATAATCAGAGGACTTCTTGTTCTTCTTTTTCTCCTCCTTACAATCTTTACGAAAGTGACCAGATTTTATGCAATTCTAACACTTTTTCTTGAATTTTTACTAGGAGACTTAGATCTCCCCAAAGACTTAGATTTATACTTCTTTTCAGTCTTCTTTCCTTTCTCCTTTTATCTACTATGAATATCAAGGGCCTCATTATCCATCTCAAAATATTTCCTTCACATCTCTTCAAACAAAAATGAAGCAATCACATCATCCATTTTGAAGGTAGTTGCAGTACTTTTGATAGGCATCGCTAAGTGGTCCCATGAGTCCAGCAAAGAATATAACAGAAGCATGCAATGATCTTTGTCCTTGATTTTTGCACCAACTGAACCCAATTGTGTAACAACCATATTAAAGGCATTGAGATGATCTGCACTGGATCCTCCTTCCTCCATCTTCAAAGAATATAACTTCTTTCGCAAGAATAACTTATTTAGCAAGGATTTCCCTTGATAAATATCTCCAATTTTCTTCCAAAGACTCACTAAATTCTTCTCTCCATGGACATTCAATAGATCAAAATAAACCAAACAAAGTCTTATTAGACCCTTGGCTTTTTGATCCATTGGATCCCAATCAATATGGGTTATTGTGGATGGTTTTGTGTTTTATATTGTAGCCCACAAATCTCTATCTATGAGCATATCCTCCATTTTGAGTTTCCACAACTCAAAATTTCTACCATTAAACAAAGTTGTCCAAGATCTAATACCAATTGAAAGGAAGATAGGTGCATAAACAAATTCCAAACACAAATCTAAGAAAGAGAGGGTTACAAAATTTTGTTACAAATCTTTAAACTATTACATTTTAGATGCACATTCATAAATTAAATTTCAGATTTAAACACATAAAACCATAACACATAGATTTATGTGGGAAAACCCTCTCAATAAAAAACCCACACACCAAAAGAACAAATCAAGTGTATTATCAATAACAAAATGACTACAATAAAATAACAAAGTCTATGCTCTTGCAAGTGTCTTTACACCACGATACAAATCTGGAGTAATTCTAGTAGCACAAAAATTTCTCAGAAAATACAAAATCATCTCTCAAAATACATAAATATTTCTCATATTTATAAAACCCTAACATGGGTATCTAGGTATGCAATGTATCATCTCCATAGTCTTTGCATACATGCAAATTGAAATGAAGAACATGCACTAGTCCAAACTGACCAAAAAAACAACCTGTCAATCTTGCAATGACATGAACCAACATGCAACAACATGCAAGGTGTCAAACTCTAATACTTAATGCAAATATTAAGTATCCTTGACATGCATGGCGTCCCACTAGAGAAAATCAAGCCAACTACCAATTTTGAACTCTCCTTTAACTTCTAGTCAACCCGACTGGTTGTCATAGTCTTGTTTACAATCTTTCCAAAACTCGTCAAGTGATAACTCCAAAAGAAAGGACACATGTCAGTATGGTGCACCTTTTAGAGGTTTTCACAAAAACCTTTTCCAAATTGGGTGCCCAAGTGACAAGTGGCACAATTTTGTGCTCTCCACCAAACATGTAGGAAGCTAACTCACAAATGTGTCCTGCAAATTGATATATCAACTTAGAAACATATCACTTAGGATTTAATTAATAATATATGTAGAAAAAGGAAAATTTTATTAATTAAATAATCTTGGGAATCTCTAAGGTTGAGACACTTTAATTCCAACAGAAAGGTTCCTTCATCTCTACAACTTCAAAGTCAATAATTTGTGTGATCCCTTTTATGTTTACTTCTACGTTCTTCATGTTCCTAATGTTTCCATGCCAAAACCATCAGTGAGACTAATTTTTATAGGTGTTAGAATGAACTTAATTTTGCCTAATCTCTCCTAGGTGGTCACCAAAATAATATTGAGGTCTGTTCCTAGATAAATCATTACATGTTTAACTTTATTGTTATTCAAATTTGCAGTAATTAACAAGGGACCATTTTTCCAATTCCAATCTTCTTCAATCTATTGTACTTGTTTTCATTTCTTCTTATTCCAATACTTTCCTAATTTTTTTAGTTTTACTAAAATATTTTTTTGTTGAGCGAGTGAGGATAGATTCTTCAACATCATTAAGTCTTCTTCTGAAAAACAAGTCATCTCATCTTTTGTTGTATAATTTATCTCCTTTCTTTTTCCACTATTTTTTCATGTTTCTTGTTTGGCTAGAAGTGTTCATACTCTTCTTCTTCTTTTGGTTCTATTTCTATAGTAATATCTTCAATCTCCCTTTTGTTTCTTCTCATATCTATTCCATGTCTATTTAGTATTGTATCTTTTTTTTCTTTATTCTGGATTTCTTCTTTTTTCTTATTTTTCGTAGTTCTTCTTCTCTAGAATAATCTTCATTTGATGTGTTTGAGGACCAATTATCTATTATTCGAAAACTTTTGACTCCTTGTGGTACTCTTCTTATCACCCTTGCTCCTTTATTGTCTTGTAATTAATCACTTCTTGAATTTGTTGTATTTTGATAATACTATTGTGCCTTGTCACATCGAAATATAACATGGGAATCATCTCTGTAAAAGGGGAACTTTCTTCTCTTTTCTAACCAACATTTTGTGGCATATGACCTATTTTTCCATAATTATAACATGTTGCATCATTCCTTTGGTGATTGTTTCTACCACATCCTCTTCTTCCTTTGTAATTGGATTGTTTGTTATCTCCCATGTAGTCTTGTGGTGGGATATTTTTTAATGCATATGCATTTTTGTTATCCCTCCATGGTGTTTTCCTATATCTTGCACATCATATAGAGGTCTTTCCACTAGTCCTTTGATATATTCCATATTCCTATCTATGTCTATATTTTAGTTATGATGCATAGGGCATTTAGATTCAAGATGATTCTTAGTGTTTTGGATATGGAATTGGTTGGAATTATAGTCCTCAGTGAGGTGACTATCCCATTCTTAGAAAGTCCCACAATATATTGAGTTAATTTCAGCCAAATTTTTCTTTAATTCTACATGTAGTGTAGTAGTGATTCCCTCTCCTTGATCCTTAAGATAGTCATTCTAGAGGTGACTGTTGGAAAAAAGCTACACTAAGAGGGGGGTGAGTCAGTGTTGTACAAAAATTAACTTTATTAACCTTTATCTTCAAAGCATTAACAACATTCAACCATAGTGCATAAACATGAAGCAAATGAACACAACACCATAACACAAGGATTTTTAACGTGGAAACCATGTTAGGGGAAAAACCACGGTGGATGGCCAATCCACAATTTAATCTGACTATACTCAAATGAATTTTATAATATTGGGAATGAACTTGCATTTAGGCACACTGCCTAGAGCTCATTGCTCAAAGGGAAGGCTGGCTACCTTACAAAGAGAATTAGATTAAAACCACCTGAGAGTTTGAATTGAGAAAAATAACATCTACATATGCCTGATTATAGTTTCAGTTAGGCATAATATTCAATCTTTTGTCCTATAGACTGATGCTACACTTTTTCTTTGTTCTACTCACACTCACAAGACAAATCCTTTATGCACAAGTGAAACTACACATTATCGCTCTTCTACTCTGCTCTAATTCGCAATTCACATCACCACACTCTTCATACTACATCCAAAATGATACGAACGATCTTATATATATCCGCAGCTTAGAATTCAATTACAATATGTCAGCTCCAATAGAACAAAGGGATAGTTGCATCTGTCAGCTCAAATCATGAATAATATGCAATGTGTATCCACAACGGTTGGCCAAAACTTGGCTAGGACCCAAACAAATATACACTAACATAAAAATACTTAGCTAATTACTTCCCATACATTCGTGACACGATACATTTATGAAGTTGGTATCAATACTGATAAAAAAGAGAATTAGTCAACCGGATCTTCAAACTCGCACAAGGATCGATGCGAGCCACTGCGCTTCAATAGTAATAGAGATAATATATCAAAAATAATTTCCTAAGATACGCAACACAAAAAAATAACAGAAAATATTCATACAGATCGATGAACATTGAATTATCGGATGCCCTGTTCTTCCTTGTCAATCTTCAATCTGTATGTCTGTATGATTGAATGATGATGTGCATATATGCTCATCAATTAGGTTTACCATCTATGCCAACACCAAAAGATACTAGCAGTGTCTCTTGCCAACAATCTCCCCCTTTGGCATTGATGGCAACACTTAGTGAAAAATGATTAAGTGTCGGATCAGTACCAAGATAAACTGCACTACCATCCCCAAAATTCCAAAAATAAAATTCTCCCCCTGAGATAATTATGCATTTTTCACTCCACTATTCTCCCCCTTTGACATCAATGGAAAAGGCATGGTTTCACATACCAAAAATGGATCAATCAATCAAAATTATTATGCAAAAATGCTTCTTTGACTTACATAAGCTGGAAAATATCTGCAAAGTCTTTCTTCAGCTGGATCAGATTTGTGTCCCAAACCCTTTTAAGAATCTAGGATTGTTATGTGACCATAGATCAGGTAGGATTTTGTCTCTAAAAATTCCAAGTTGGTTGGATCACCAACTACCATAGTGTCTTCTCCTTCCTCTAGAGCGCTTGACAATATCTTAATTTTTTGACCAATTATGCCTCTTAGTTCATATGCTCTTGCAACAATTTTTTCATTCTCATGCTTCAAGCTTTTTATTTTGACAAGTAAAGACATCACTTCACCTTCTATCTTTCCAAAACCACCAGTTAGAGGATCAAATGCTTCAAAAATAGTACTTAACTATTTTTCTAGAATCTTAACCTTTTTTCTCAATAACTTCAATAAATTTTGAAAAAGACAAACATGATTTGTAAATCTTTTCACCTTCTAACAGAGCATTATGTACATTCTTCACACATGTGGCTAAAATGGTTTTATCCTTAACAATCATTTCTTTCAATCCACTAAACCTTTTGACATGAAACTCTTTTTGCACTTTCACCATAGCTGATTTCTAAAGTGACTCAAAGTGAGTACTAACTGAGCTAATAATATTTTTTAATTCACTAGAGGAAGAACCAGTTGGATCTTTCACATAATAGGGCATTATATTTTCCAATACTCCAGATGTAAGATTTAGTAGTTCACTATTTTCAATGTGTGACTTCAGTAGCTCTTCTCTGGATTTTGCTTGAGCAAATGATGCTACTTTCATCTTTTGGATTGGACTCAAGGTAGATAGGTCAATAGGACCTTCAATCAATTTAGGATCCAACTCTTATTTATGTTCTACCAAGAATTTCTTCATTGTCTCAACAATATCTCTTACCTCTACTGGGATTGATTTTACATCATCTTTCTTCTCTTCAACTATTGCTTCCTTAGTTGCAGGTTCTGATTTATCTTCAAGGATCTCCACTCCCTCAACTAATACATTTTCAGGTATCTCAACTTCCATAGGAATTTATGTGTTGTCCACTATAGGAGGAATATGTGAATCCTCATATGTATCAAAATTTTCTTCTTCTGCTTCGCTTATCGGACTAGATGGGGCATCTTCAACATGCATTTCCTCAGCTACAACATCAATTCTATCATTTAATAGTATCTCCTTCAAGATTTTCTCAATTTCTTTTGTAACTTCATTGGTTAGACCGATCATGAGCTTATTTACCCTTGTTTTTCTTTTAAATTTCCTTTTGGCTTTATTCAAAAGTGCCTGCATGTCATCTACAGACATTACTGGGACACAATTCTGCAAGGATCCCGAGGTTTACCTAGTAAGTATTGTGCATACATATCCAAAATGTTATCTTCAACTTCATACCCCATAGGCATGGTCCAAATTATTCCGGGATCAACAGCTTCCATCATTCATTGATCAACATCTACCATGAAGAAAATTGTATCCTTGTATTTCTCTATAATGGAGGTGGGAATCCTCTCTCTGGCTTGCATCGTAGTCAATAAAAAATTGAAGTATCCCCAGATAGCTGCATTCTTTGTTTTGGTTTTTGCATATTTGTGAAAGAGGTCTCTAATCTGAGCAACTATCGGGTATGTCTTTTTTCCAATAAATCTTTCTAAATCCCGGAACCTCACCCATGAAATAAAAAAATAAGCATAAAATAAAGTTACCATACTTGAAATATTTTTTCTTATCTTTCTTAATCTTTGCAATATTTTCCATTAGCTGACTCCTCAATAGTTCACAGAGATCATAGTCTACATTTTCTTTCACCATCTAATAGGCGACATAAATTTTTGTACCGAACACAAAGTTGTCTCAGCTGGAATGATAAATCTTGTACCCAATAACCATAGATGCAAATTTGACATCTATGTCAACAATATCATCAATTGTCATTGCTCTTCTGTCATACCTAGAACTTGTAGCATTAGTGACCGTTTGATTTTTCAAAGATTTTAGAATTGCTAATCCACCGGAAGAATTTAGACCTATTACAACACTGATAGCCTCTTTTGTGATTTTGAATGGTATGTTTAACCACGTGAATTTATCATGGACTCGACTTAGAATATAACAAATCCATTTTGATTCCTCAAAGACGGTAAATTTGATAATCTGTGTAAATTTATTTTCTTCTAGGGTTTTATGTTCCGGCTTCACACCAAAATCTTCACCTATGATGTGATTATTATACAAATTTAACAGTTGTGAACTTCCTAGTTCTTCAATATTCCTGTGAATATAAACCCTAATATCATCTGGTTACCCTATTTTTATGCACTGTGATGGATAAATCTTCTGGGGACCTCCAATACGGCATACCACTTCCTCCAATGAGTTCAACAATATTTGTAAAGCATCTATACACCTTGTGTACACATCCACATCCGGTGTTAATTATTGGTTAGGGGGTTAAAATATTCTCTTGACAACTCCCCCTAGGCCAAAGGCCTAAAACTAATTCCCGGATGAATTACCAAAAGCAAGTTCTAGTGTTGGCACATTTTATTCAACAAAGGGATCTTTTTCCACCCATTTATTCTACATTTTCTGCCTGACCACATCTGTAGTGACTTTTCCTTTTCCCTTGATATCCTTCTACATGTTTTTCCTTTGATATATCAGACCTTTTTTGTTCCAACAAAATGTAGCAATGTGACCAATTTTGTTTTAGTTATAGCACACAACATTTCTCTATCCAGACCACTTGTTCCACTGATTCCCTCTTGATCTGCACTGGTTAGCAGTATGGCCAAGTCTATTGCATGTATAGCATTTGATATTTCTATGAAATTGATTCATCACATTTTTGTATTCATTTTCCTTATGACCAACCTTATGATAATTAAAGCACTCACCTAAGAATGATGGACCACTTGATTTCATTCTACTTCTACATGGAGTAGCCATGTGTCCAAATTTATTGCAATTGAAACAATATGTATTAAATCTCTGAGCATTAGGTTGCCTTACCGGATACCTTCTAGATTTGTTCATTTTATTTCCTTTCTTGAATCTCCTTTGTCCAGATCTTGAACTTTCTCCTTCCTCATATCCAAGACCTCTCTTGTCACCATTTTCCTTTGATTGCTAATTAGTTCATCAAGCATGGTTGAGCTAACTTTGAACTTTTCCTTGTACTCATTTGTAGTAGCAAGTTCATTTCTGAGATCATCCATCTGCTTTTCAAGTGCCTCTTCATTGTTTTTAGATTGTTCTAGTTCATCATCCAAACAGGTTGCATACTTTAGATTTTTCTTTTAGGGGTTGTGCTAGGTTCTCTTCATTCTTCTTTATGTCTTCAATTTCCTTGATCATCTTCATCATGATAGATTCTATTTCATGCTTTAGGAATGTACTATGTCTGGTAAGATTTTCACATTCTTATGTCTTTTCCTTCAGGTCTTGATTGAGTTGTTCATCTTCAATGCTCTTAATGTCACTCTGCTTAATCTAATCACATAGTTCCTTTCTCTTCTCTCTAGACTTATTGATTGTGTCTTTCAAAGACTCAATGAATCTCTCAACATCCATGAGGTTTTCTTGCAATTTATGAACTTTAGCCTTTGACTAATCAAGATCATCCAGGGCCACCAAAATCTATTGTTGAAGACTTCTTGAATCCATTAAAACACCTTCCAAGATCTCCCCAAGTTGTTAGACTTCTTTAGAGGAACTAGCTCTAATACTAATTGTTGGAATCAAGCTACACTGAGAGGGGGGGTGAATCAATGTTGTGCAAAAAATAACTTTATTAACCTTTATCTTCAAAGCATTAACAACATTCAACCATAGTGCATAAACATGAAGCAAATGAACACAACACCATAACACAAGGATTTTTATGTGGAAACCTTGTTAGGGGAAAAACCACGGTGGATGGCCAATCCACAATTTAATTTGAGTATACTCAAATGAAGTTTACAATATGGGGAATGCACTTGCATTCAGGTACATTGCCTAGAGCTCACTGTTCAAAGGGAAGGCTCACTGCCTTACAAAGAGAATCAGATTAAAACCATCTGAGAGTTTGAACTGAGAAAAATAACATCTACATATGCCAGATTACAGTTCTAGTTAGGCACAATATTCAATCTTTTGTCCTGTAGACTAATGTTGCACTTCTGCTCTGTTCTTCTCACACTCGCAACACAAATCCTTTATGTGCAAGTGAAACTACACATTATCGCTCTTCTTCTCTACTCTAATTCTCAATTTGCATCACCACACACTTCATACTACATCTAAAATGATACATATGATCTTTTATATATATCCACCTTATAATTCAATTACAATATGCTGACTCCAATAGAACAAAGGGATATTTACATCTGTCGGCTCAAATCGTGAATAATATGCAATTTGCATCCACAACGATCAGCCACAACTTGGATAGGACCCAAACAAAGATGCACGAACATAAAAATACTTAGCTAATTACTTCCCATACATCTGCGACATGATACATTTATGAAGTCGTGATCAGTATTGATAAAACAAAGAATTAGTCAATCAGATCTTCAAACTTGCACAAGGATCAATACAAACCACTACACTTCAATAGTAACAGAGATAATATACCAAAAAAAATTTCCTAAGATGCACAACACAAAACAATAACATAAAATCTTCATACAGATCGATAAACATTGAATTACCAGATGCCTTGTTCTTCCTTGTCAATCTTCAGTTTGTCTGTCGATATGATCGAATGATGATGTGCATGTTTAATCATCGATTAGGTTTTCCATCAATGACAACACCAAAAGATACTAGCAGTGTCTCTTGCTAACAATGACCTTCTCATGAGTAGTATGTGCACCAAATTTCTTTGGTTTTCTTTTCTTCTCCTCTTGTTAAGATTGAGTTTTGTATTGTTAATTGTTCTACCACAAGTTGTAATTTCTTAATATTCTCCTTCATATCATCCTTCTGAGGTCGATGCCACATTTGAGATTCAATGCAGATTAAATTTATTTAAGTATTGAATATCTTCCCATTCAAAGCTACTCTTATGTCTTTTTTGTTGAGAAATTATGTCTCAACTTCCAGCTTGAAGTCCTCGTTTTCATGCCTTGGTGTTTTTTGTGTTGATTACAAAGTTTTGGCGGAGGCGGAGCTAGGATGGAACTTGGCATTGTTCTGTTTGCCTAAGTTCCGAGTTTCAGTTCTCGTTCCTACTCTGACTCCGCTTCCCACCATCAGTTTGTTCTCACTTCACTTCGCAGGTTCTAGCAGAGGCGGAACCAGTTTTGGAAGTTGGCAATGTCCGTTTGCTAGGTTCCTATTTCAATTTCTATTTCGACTCCGGGTCCGACTCCTGCTTTTGCAATCTGGTTCTTCTGGATGTTTGGATTCTACTCGAGGTGTTTTCCTCCACCTTGTCCTGGTTTTGGATTGTTGTTTCTTGCAGTTGGCGGAGGCGGAACCGGAACCAGATTGGTTCCTGATCTTGGAATTTTGGTAAAGTCCTATTTCTATTCCTGTTCCATCCTCAACTTTGACTCCGGTCTTTTGTGTTTCGGTCTTGGTTTGACCCCAGGTTGACTTTACCTGGTTAGAACTATTTCTGATGAGTTCCTCTTTGCCATGGGCAGACGTGGAACCGAAATGGTTCCTGAACCTGAAATTTCGGTAGGGTCATGTTTTGACTCCAGTTCTGACTCTGACTCCGACTCCGGCAGTGTGTATTTTTGGTGGAGTCCTATGTCGACTCTTGTTCTGACTTTGACTCCGGTAGTGCCATTTATGACTTGAAGTCTTGGTCGTGCCCGATGTTTGTTTGACCGTTTTGGTTGCTCTGTCAACTGCGATTGCTGATGTGTCTTGGATGCATGGAACCTGGTTGAATAGTGATTGGACAGATACCAAGATAGTTATTGTGGCAGTTGCATTTATCAACGAAGGGTGGCGAGCTCAACCATTTTGAGTAATGGCTTGTTGCAGGAGATCTATCAGATCTGACCAGTTGCATGATTTGAGGATGGACTTCATTGCTCTTCTGAGTTGGTTACATATGGATGAGAGATGTGTTATTTCTCATAGGTTAGACAAGTTGAGTTGAGTCATAAAGTTGCAGAGCAAGTTGAAGTCGCGTGCTGAAGAACAAGAAGGACGTGAGTTCTTGAAGAGGGTTTTGAACTGTATGTTGTGAAAACATTGTAACAGTGGATCTGAATCTCTCTGGGTGATTGTGAGCTGAGCAAAGAAGTATGGATATTGTATGTAATCGATTCATTACTGTAATACAATTGATTTGACTTTGTGTGGTGGGTTTTTTTCCTGAAAGGGTTTTCCCACGTAAATACTGTGTCATCTTTGTTTGCTTATCTTTCTGGTTTCTCATTGCCATGGTTGTATGCATCTTTATAAGTTTTAGAAATTGTTAGTTTTTCATTTTTGCTTCTCTCCCCTGTAGTAAAGGTGTTAAGGGAATGTATTCCGCACTGTTGGGTCATTAGATCCGCATTCTTTTCCCTTCATTTTTGAAGTACAAAAATAAACCACTCACTCTTTTTTCATTTTGTCAATGGTTCTTCTAGCTTGCAAAAAAATTCTTTGAATTATCTATCATATTATTTTACTAATTCATCTTCCCTTTGTACTAGGTCTCTCATTTTACTTAGAATTTTTGTTGGAATGTTTAGTGTGTCAAAGTTAGCTAAGACATTTTATTTTACCTCATTCCAATTTTTTTCATGTTTGGGATAGGTCTTTTTATACCAATCCAATACCTCTTTCTTGAGTAAGGATACAAAGTCAAATAATTTTGGTTTGTCTTCATTTATATCCTTCCTTTTCCACAAGGATTATAAAAAAAATATGTGTTTTATAGCTTTTGTTGTATCTTTCCCAAATATTGGGATCTTGATTGTGGATTCCCTCTTATATTTTCTTTCTCCTATCCTAACTTTCCAGATTTGTGGACTAGGTTTTTCTTTCTTCTCTTTCTTTATCTTTCTAAAAGTATAAAGATTTTTCTCTCTAACTTTGTCTCTTGCTAGTTTTATATCAAAGTATTCTCTCCCAAGTATTTCTTCCCACTCTACTTCTTTTCCTCCTCTTATTTTCTTGTCTTGCAGTATCTCTTCTATAAAATTCTTTGAATCTGATATGGTTGAGGGGATGGATCTTGGTCAGGGGGTTGTGACTCTTCCAAAAAAAAATTTTTTTCATATTTGTTAGTGTCTTTTTATTTGGTTGTAAACATAACTCTTTTCCCAAATTTAATTTATTTTCTCTGCTTATTCTTATTTCTTCTTCTTTTAACTTCCTTATGCTTCTATTGACTAATTCTTCTAAATATTCTTCTTGAATTGGTGGATTCTTCTCTATAGTTTTCAAAAATTCCGCAAATCTATTATACAAGTTGATGGTAAGGTTCGATAGGTCTAGTTTGATCGTCAGTATTCCATAAGGTTACAGTAATGATGGAGTTTCTATCTTATTACCAGGTCGTAATAGAAATCTTCTAGATTCCTCATAATTATGAATATTTTTCTTTATACTGCTTATGAGTTGTCCCACTTTCTCCCAATGCTTTCTTTATGTTTTTGGAGTTTCACATTTCTCTTGTTTATTCTCTTTTCCTTTCTCCTTGGTAGCACCCCCTTTTGTGTGCTCAATAGCACCCTTTTTGGTGTGCTCACTACTCATATTCTCCACAATTTCCATCCTTCTATGGTTTCTTTCTTCTCTTTCGATCCTCTATTGTTGTCTTCTTTCTTCTTCATTTGAGCTATCCATGTTTAATTTTCCTATCAATTCATTTTTTTCTCTAATCTTTCTTGTGGTTTCCTTATCTCCTTTATGGGTGTGATTTATTTGGAGTTACATCAATCCTTATACCATTTCCCATAGTAGTTATTTAGTATCTTTTCCTTTAAGAGTCACATCTCTTCAGAGATTCTTTCTAGAATCTTCCCCCTTTCCATTCTCCACCCCCATGGTGCCTAATGCCCTCTCATAGGGTAAGCACCATGAGGATAGTTCCATCAATTTTTATAGATCCTTAATGGTTCCATTTTCTTTCTCTATGTATGATTTAAATTTTAAAATTTTGGGTGTTATTATCCTTTATATCACCTAACCAAGGTCCTGACAATGGAACCAATTTTAGCAAGAAATATAGGGAAACAAAAATCGAAGTTCTTATCCCCAAGTATTTTCTAAGTGTTGTAGTTTATACCCCAGACTGAATCATAAAAAGGTGAACACCAATAGAATCATAAATATTATTAAATACTTGAATGTATTCATAGAGTAACAAATAACATTATATAGATAGACTTGCATTATCTATTGTATTAGTTAGATAAAAAATAATGCATTGTTATATCTTCTCATACACTCTTGCTTTGGTCCTTATCTAATCTCTATACATCTTCTCTTTCATACATTTATACATATATTTCCTCTTATATGTCTAATACCTACCCATTATCTCTTTCTCTTACATTCTATCATTCATATCTTCATTTATACATACATCTATTGGATGGGACATGACCCATTTATGATACCCCTAGTCTAGACGATATATTTAAAATATTATGCCCTGCAAGTGTTTTGCACCAAGATGTGGTATGCTTTACCATTTGATGTATTCACTATCCTACTTTTTGGATAACACTCATCTACCATAAAAATATTAGGATCTCACACATGAATTTATTATTCAATATCATCATTTAATGTATTAATTTTGACATCCATTTTCTTAATCTCAAAAGCACAAGTTTTTGTTGGAGTAATTAGGATATCACTTGATAAATGATTAATCATTAATTAATTATTGAGTTCCTTATTACTTTATTCACTCAAGCTAAACTTAGGAGTGTTTTTATTACTATATTGGACTAAATATAGGTTAAGTTGTCTCATTGCATGAGATTAGGATAATTGTCACAATCTAATCAAATCCTCATCTAGGGTTTTCCTTTTCCTTTTATAAGGATTGATCCTTCATTGTAATCATTAATTCATATTATTATTCAATACATAAAGAATATTATATGCTTGTGTAGATCAATCTTTTCTCTCTTGGTTGCATAGAAAATTAGTTTCTTTGATCTCTTGTTTGTGATGGGTGTTTTAGTTGTAGGTGATTACTAGGGACTCTGGGGTTCACTATCAACTCCATCACAATATCAAAGTGTCAAATCTGTGACTTCCTATCCAAATTTTGAGAGATTCGATCTTGAGAGAAAAATCAGCTCATCGTAGGGCAAAAAAACATTAGTGTTGAGTCTAGAATAGCCAAAAACCTAAAGAACGCCTATCATTTTGTCAAATTTGAAAAAAGTTGGAAAAAAGAAAAAATTTAGAGTCAAGAATCTTATAAAAATTCATACAATTGTATGGCTCCGTACAACCCCGACTCTATTATTTTTTCTCTGTGCACAGGTCAAACAAGTTTCAAAAAAATTATTATCTATTTTATTATTTTCAAAAATAAATTGAAAAAAAACAATGGGAACTTTTTGCTACTATGTTGGGTACTAGTTGTACCTAGTGGCAACACCACCAATCCCTACACAAGCCCCCAAAGTCTGTAAGTGAGCATTGGTCACTGATTGCCAATTATTTCTCTACTATCTATAAAATATGTCCACCAAAAAAACATATTTTTTCTCCTGGGAGTGGTAGCACAATATATGACACTGAATATTCCCTATCTCAAAGCATTTTTTGATGTAGGTTATCGGTAGTAGAAAGAATATATCAACAAATATTCCTTTCTAGGAAAACTTTTTTTTGTGGTGAAGGGAATATTTTTGGAGTATTCTAATAGTTTACTTCATGTTAGCATCAATGTGATGCCATCAATCCATACAGCCGACCCCTACAAGCCCCCCTCCAATCCATAATTTTACCTAAAGGAGCGATTTTTTATTTTTGGCATAACTTGGGCATACGGTGTCGAAATCAAGCAAACGAGATATTTTCAAAAACCTAGTTTTGTGTACTTTCCAGTGCTATATGTCTTATCATTAGATTTTTTGTTGGTTTATTTTATTTTTAGTCAAAGTTAGATCTTCATTTTTTCTTCCAATCTCATAACATTTTTCCTGTTACTCCAATTTTCATAATTATAGTGGCATTTGAAAGGTACTTCAAAGCTCTTCAAATCCATTCATGCACTTTTTCCATAATCTATCTCAAGTAATTTTTTTTTTGTGATTACATATCTATATCAATTACTTGGAGGTCTTGGCACTTGGAAAGGATTTATTTGTGCGAGATAAATTCATGTGATCTACTTTACATACATTGAGGTTATTAGTCTCTGATTTTATTATTTGAGGAAGTGTTGTGGGTTTTTCTATTCATCCTTTTGTGGTCATCCTAATAAAGGATAACTATGAGTCTTGGTGAAATAATATCCTACACATATCAAGTGACTTTATCTTTTACCTTATCTTTATGGACTCATACCTACATTAGACACACCAATGAGTTATTTAGCATGGGGTATTATCAATGATCATGTTGTAGGAGTGATTTGTTCAAGTGTTGATCTTGACACTATGTGTTTTGTATTAGCCATTGATTTTCCCCACATACTTTGGACTTAACTTTTGGAGATCCATGGAGACCCTCATATCTCTCCATTCCTAGAGGATACTACTGCAGATTGTCACATTCCTCTTGCAAATGTAGATTTCACCCCCTTTGATGACGATGCTTTAGAGGAACTTGAGTATATCACAAATCTTGCATGTTTTGATGGTTTAGATACTTTTCCTCATGTTCTCACTCTTTAGATTGATATTTAATCACCATCTAATGTTACTCTTGATCAACTTGAAATCATCACATCTTTGTCCCCTATTGGTTCAATACAATAGGACATTCATAATCTTTTAGATATAGTTACTTGGGATTCATATCTTACAAACATATCAGCGTTATTTGTAGAGTCCTATATTGTATATCTGGAGGATTACTCTGATTAAATTCATATCCTCTTTGTTGATAGCCACATAATCATTATTTGCCCACCATCTTCATCGTCTTTGCAGATTGTTCTTTATTAGTCTTCACATGATCTTGGATTGAAATCATCTCTTTTAAAAATGTGGACACTTGAGCACATTTTAGAGGCACACATCATTTGGATTTGGATTCTTGATTCACTCATATTGTTGGATTGGCTTCTCTAATCACCAGTGGATTTTTTTCTTCCTAAGGGGAGAAATTTTATTTGTAGGTAGTGGATCATATGATATCTTCAAGTATTCGTCATTGGCATAGGAGCTCTTTCTTTATGGGGGGATTCATATCGTCATTTTCTCTCTCCTATTTGGGGGACATCTATTTTACTTGTGTGATAGAATCCATCCTTGGGGGGTCACAATAAGTCCTTCTATCCTTCTTTCACTAGTGTATTCATTTCTTTTTCTCTTTTTCGAAGAGGATTTTTCCCATGTGGTTTTCTCCTTTTCTCTAGTTATGAGAGATTCATTTATTTTTACATGGGAAATGTTGTCATTTCATGTCACCCTTTGATGACCCATCGTTGATAACCTATATGAGAGATCCTACATGGGCCATCTTGCATGAATTCTCCTTGAAGGGTCCTAAATTTGGCTAAGTCCTAAGTTTTTCAGGTTTTCAGGCTTTCGCTTCCCTGCTTATTTGCATGCCTTTTCCATCACTCCCGCTCCTTCTCTTCTTCACCCTTATACCTTCCTTTCCTTCTAAGTGTTTTGATTTTCGGCCATTGACCTTACCCTTTAACCCTTACCACTTCCTTTGGTAAGCCTTAAGCCTACCATCTGACCTCTGAAGCGTAATCAAAATCCTTTAGGATTTTCCTAAGTCTTGCATTATCGAACTTTAGGGTTCGATCTTCCCTCTTACCACTTTCCATATTTTCAAGCAGGAATTAAGACTTCCTCGTGATCTCTACTCCCCAAAATTCACTTTCTCCTTTCAAGAATCAGGCCTTTGTCTTCCTCATTTCTTCTTTCTCCTTCCTCCCGAAGTCTTGATCATTTTTTCCTCGAAGTTTGATTAAGTTTCAAATTATCAAAATTCGAGGATCAACCATCCCTCTTACCTCTTACCTTTATTTTGTAAGAGGTAGTTTATCCATCCAACCCCCAATGACTCTCTTCAGGAATTGGGCTTTGTTCTTCCCCTTTACCCTTTTCACATTTGTGATAAGGCATAAGCCTTCCCCCCAATCCCCAAGGCCCAAAAGGGTGACCTTTTCAAACTTCACAACTCCCTCCTTCCTCTTCCTTCTTTCTGACTTCCTTTGATACATGGTAAGTAGTACTCCTGAAGCCCCATCTTTGATGGTCTAATGCCAATGATGTGTAAGTGGTATGATGCAGGACCGATGCCCGATGTTTGATGAAGGCTACTATTTTTTGGGGTTTCAAACCATTTAATGCTTGTAAAGGTTTCCTCTTTCGTCCAACGCCCCAAATTTTCTATAGATTTGATGTGTTTCTTCCTAAACGATTCCTTTAATACTTGAACCACCTCCTTAGCTACCTATTTCAACCTTAGGGCTTCAAGGAAAACATTCAATGCACTCTGACTTTTGCAAGTGGATTTTGTGGCACCCATACTCATTTATTACTGTTGTTTTGTCCCTTCTGATGGATCAATACCCATATCTAGGATTTTATGGGGGGATTTGGATGCACTTTCCAGAAAACATTTATGGTAGTGGTATGGCATACAGGTTTTGGCTTCTTTGGGCTCTTCTTTTGGCATGGATTTCATAAATAGATATTTCTTTGATCATATCTCCTAACTGCTAACCCTAGCTAGGTTAGGGTTTAGTTGTATTCATCCAAGTAGTTCTTGATCTATAAAAGAAAAACTTGTATTCTTTTTATGGGTTCTTATTTTGGGCTCCTCTGATAGTTTTCTTTAGCAAACCTTGTATTTTATATTTTTCCATTGTAAAGTCTGGCTTTATGACTTATGTTAATGAAATATAGATACCATCATAGCTATTTCTTGCATATTTGAGCAAAATTATTTACCTTCATATCTAGATATGTGTCCTAGAAGGTTTGTTAGTGTATTGAGAAATCTTAAGTAAAGAAGACACAAATTTCTATCTTAATGTATCACCTTCATTTCCATGTCATGTTCTCTTTCTATCCCTTTTCCTTGTGATATGTTAGAGTAGAGTAGTGATAGGTTTTCATGTGCTATATTAGACCAACACATTTGCACTTAGATTAGAAGAGGAAATTGGCCTTCTCTAGAGACTCAACCTTTTTTGTGCAAGGTACCAAACCTTGAGGTTATTTCCATTGTGTCATTAGAACACTGAAATAATTGTTCAATAGGGTGCAGTTTTATGTGACAATAGTTTCTAGCACTCCTAGTGGGACTAGAATAAATTTCACTTCACTTTGTTGAGAGAGTGGTGTTTCTCTCAACAGTTCATCCTTGAAGAGGTAACTATAAAATTTGTGTTCAAAGGATGAATCTACATTCAAATTGGTGACTCAACTGCTACCCAAAATCACATATCAAAGCAGACCTACATATTCATGCCAAGAATTCAAACAAGAGAATCTTCCAAAGGTATTTATCAATATGTTGAGCTCCCATCTTTTGCTTCTAGAAGAAGAAATAAACAGTTTGCATCACCCATTAGAAGAAATAATAGCTCAAATCCATCTCCTAGAGCTCTATCTACCCCACCTTTGGGTAGATTATTTCAAGCTAGAACACTTGTTGCTCATACACATAGGAATTTATTCCATTTGGATTTACCTAGAAATAAACTCTTTCTATCATTTAGTGGTGTTAGCCCTTTAATTGTAGCCCAAAAGGATGATATACCAGTTAAATCCCTCAAAGGTATTCCTCATTTCATTGGCAAGACATCCACAACTCCAATAGAACACATCATAGATGTGGAAAACATATGCTCTTTGCAATATGTAATAGAAGATAATGTGGCTATTAGGTTGCTTGTCACTTCCATTAAGGGTAAAGCATTGCAGTGGAATAGAGGTTTTCCACCCAACTCCATTCACAATTAGGATGAGTTAGGTGAAAAATTATGTAAGCAATTTGAAGATAAAAGTGACCATTTTCACTGGTAGAACAATTGACAACAATCAAAAGAGCACCTCATGAATTCATGAGTGACTTAAACTACAAATTTTAGAAGACTTGGGATAGAATCCCTACCTTGGTGAAACCTTCTCCTAAGTATGCCTTCCTTTACTTCTTAAAAGCTCTTAACAATCATATAGTTGTTATGATTGAATCTATGGGAGGTTTTACCTTACCAGGTGCATATGATATTACAATAAGGGTAGAAAATTGTTTAATACAAGTTGGGAAGATAGCTCCTAGGCCACCAATGCCTGTATTTCCACAACTTCCTTTACAAAAAATAGTGGCCCCTATCCCAGTGGCTCCTATTCCAATGCTTCCCACAGGCCAACCTTCTACTTCTACTACATTTCCAAAATATTGGGGCACCTTTCTCTAAAATATGAATAATAAGTTAATAGCAATTGATAGGAAACAAACTCAAAACAACAGGCCTTATTAGCCTCAAGGTTAGGGCTATCAACAAAATAGGCCACCTTATCAAGGAAAAAATCAATGGAATCATACTAAGCCCATGAATACATACATCTACCTACTACCAATACTACTAAGGCTTTGGTACCAGTTTAGAATAATCTAGCCCAAGAGTAGGAGTGGTGTTACCCATGTGAGTAGTATCATAATAAAAATGTCTCCTAAAATGGAGAGTTTGTACAAACTCTAGTGGTTCAGAATGAAGCCTCTACCTCAGGGCAGAAATTTGGCACAAACCAACCAACTGCTAGTAGTCAAAACCACTCACATGCGGACTCTTCATTGGTCAATAGGAGTCAAGAAGATTTTTGTGGTGTAAATCAAGTATCTACTAATACAATAGCTTGGAATACAATATCAAATAAAAGAGCAATGGAGGGAGGTACATCTTCCATGGTTGGGCAGGAACCGGTCTCTCAACAACCTCAATAGGCTATAGATGTTGGACCAACAGGTAGAGAAACAAATGTTACATAATCAAACCAACTTGCTAGTAGGCCCAAACAAGAAACAAAAGAACCTAAGATCACCCAAGAAACAAGAATAGACCTTGTTGTTACAAAGATTCCTTTTAAAACCAGTCAGCTGCCCTTCGACATAATGGATCAAATGAAAATATCTAATCTAAATGTTACTATGTGGGAGGCTCTATCCATTCCATCACAAAGGGATTTGCTACAACAATCCTTAAAGGAACATAAATAGATAGGTGATGTACAAGAAAATGAGAAGACTACTCCACCAAACAACCTGGTGCAGCCCATAGAAGAAGGGAACTCTCATAAATTAGTATGTCACCTCCCTTCTATCTTTCTCTATTTATTGAAAATCATATAGTGCATAACTATATGATAGATTATGGGGCTAGTAGCTTTGTTATGCCTAAGGTGATTGTTGATCTCCTTGGTATCAAATATCTGCTTGTGTCTAAGGGGTTCTTACAATTGGATGGCATTGTTATCAAAATAGTGGGAGTAATTAAGAACCTAAAATTAACCTTGCATGCATGCCCTGGCTGTGAAGTGTTGCAAGATATTTCAGTCATAGACCTCCTCACTCATTTTTCCATTTGTTTTTCTAGAGATTTCACTGCTATGATAGGTGGATACCTATATTTTTATTAGTCTCACATGTTATTTAGAACTAGATATGGTACTAAAGGAACCATCAAATCTAAGCTCATAGTCAAGGATCATTTAGAGCCTTACACTCCTATCCCTATAAAATATGAACTATGTATTGCATGATCAAAATTAGTGTTCTATTTATGAGCTTGCCACTCCTATAGAGGAGGTACCTTATTTTTTGTTGGATGAATGGGGAAATTATTTACAATTTGACCCACTTACCATAGTTTAAGTGGAGGAGGTTGGTCTTGGAACAACTGCATTCATGAAGAAAATTCTACTATCCCGAATCTCATAAAAACTCAAGAGGATCTTAGGGGATTATGGTAGATGTTTTTTGATGGTTCTATAAATAGGAATGGTGTTGGTGTTAGTTTAATATTGGCATCTCCAAGCAAGTAGGGGTACTATTTCTATTCTAGGCTCCAATTTAGTTGCACTAACAATGTGGTTGATTATGAAGCACTCATCCAAGGTCTCCAACTTGCACAAAAAAGGAACATCAAGTTGTTGTAGGTATTTGGTGACAGTGAATTAGTTATACATCAGGTTAGATCCCAAAGCTCAACCAAGAATAATCTGCTAAAATCCTACAAACATAGGGTTTAGGATTTGATTGATGGCTTTGAGGATTTTAACCTCCAAAAAACTCTGAGAAATTAGAATAAGCATGATGATAGACTTGTAGCAGTTGGTTCTTAGTTTGACATACCAACATATATTGTAGGAAAAATGGAGCAACATATTAGGCTTTTTATGAGGCCTCCTGTTTCGAATAATCAAGATCACTGGTAGGCATTTGAAAGTGATTAACAAATAGTAATTTTTTTATAAGAAGAGGCATAATTTTCTAAAAGAAATCAATCTAAGTTATAGAATCAATATGGTGATCAGATTGTGCAACTGAATAGCAACAAGCTACCAAATTGTCCCATCACCCTTGAAGGTATCTTCAACCCTGATGATTAGTTAAATTAGAAAATAATGAACTTAAATTCAAAGAAGGGTGACTTCAATCCAATTTATATTTCAAAGGGAAAGTCCTTGAACTTGGGAAAGGTATGATCTGCTATTGAACATGAAGTTTTCATAGATCTTTGCAATAGATACAACTATGTAGCTACATGGACTTATGAAGACCTAAAGGGTTTTGACCCAAGTCTTGCCCAACATACCATTGATTTGGATCTGAATTCCAAGCTTATCAATCAAAAAAAAAGGCCTATAAACCCTAAGATTGAGCGTTTGATGAGAAAAAAATTGGCCAAATTGATTGATGCTAGAATCATATTTCCCATCAAGAATTATTCTTGGGTGGAAAATCTTGTCCGTGCTAGATAAAAGAATGGGGAAATAAGGCTTTGTGTAGATTTCAGGGATCTAAATAGAGCCTCCCTAAAGGATCATTATCCCCTCCCCTTCATGGAGCATATTTTGCAAAGAGTTAGTGGACCAGAAAGGTTTTCTTTCTTGGATGGTTACTTAAGCTATAATCAAATTATGGTTCAAGAATCTAATCAACATAAGAAAAAACTTACTACAAAATGGGGCACTTATTCTTATTGTAAAATGCATTTTGGTCTAACCAATGCAGGTGCCACTTTTTAGAGAGCCATGGATATGGAATTTCAAGGTTTGTTCAAACAATTTATTTTGGTCTACTTGGATGATATCATGGTGTTTTCAAAACATGAAAGAGACCATTTTAGTCACCTTGAGTAGGTATTTCAGAAATGTAGGGAATATGGTATCCCTAAATCCAAATAAATGTGTCTTTCCCATTGACCAAGGCAAGCTTCTTGGACACATTATTTCAAAGGATGGTTTGGCCATTGATCTAGCAAGATTGAAGTCTATCCTGGCCATCCCACTTCCTAGTTACAAAAAGGGATTGCATAGTTTCTTGGGCACAATTAACTTTGTGAGGAGGTTCATTCTAAATCTTGCTACTTTAGTAAAACCTCTTACTTCCATGCTCAAGAAAATACATGGTCTTTAAATGGAACAAGGAAAGTAAGGATAGCTTTGATGCTATCAAAGAAGAAATTGCTCAAGATCCTTCCCTTTTCAATCCTAATTATGACAAGGATTTCATCCTTTATACTTTTGGAGGTGAAGCAAGTATATCAACTATTCTAATCCAGCTAAATAAAGAAAATTTGGAGCAACATATTGCTTTCTTCAATGAAGGGCTTAAATAATATGAGGTTAGGTACAACTACATTGAAAAGAAAGTTCTTTCTACTGTTAGAGCATTAAAAAGGTTCAAACACATGTTGTCTACCAAAAAGATACATTTAATGGTACCCCATGTCAGTGTTAATTTTTTTTTTAACCAGAGATATTAATGAAAAAAGGGCTAGATGGATCACCAAGGTGATGGAGTATGATGTTGACATCAAAATCACCAAGCTAGTGAGATGAAATGGGTTGTGTGAACAAATTTTCTCGGCACTTGAGACCCCTATAGAGGTTTCCCTTGCATTACAAGAACAAAAAGCATCCAACATTGATGCTCATAGCAGTTGGGTGAATGATATGGCTACCTTTTGCAAGAAGGTAGATATCCTCCAGGTCTATATAGAACCAAAAGAAGACACTTTAGGTTATAGTGTATTCCCTATGTCATAGTGGATGGCATACTTTTTAGAAAGGATTTCAATGGGGTTCTATTAAGATGCATAGAGGTAGATCAAGTCAACAGAATGTTGGAAGAATTCCATGATGGTTCTTCAAGTGGCCATTTTTTTGCAAGGACCACTACTAAAAAGATCATGAGGGTTGGCTATTATTGGCCCACCTTGTTCAATGATGCTCACAAATGGGTGAGAAATTGCAAAAACTATGCTTTCTTTTCTAGAAAGGAAATGTTGGGTGCCCTCACTCTTCATCCCATTCAAGTTGACCAACCATTTACACAACGGGATTTAGATTTTATCAGCATGGTAAATCCACCATCAAGTGTTGGTCATAAATAGATTTTAATAGACACAAACTACTTTACTGGGTGGAAAAAGGAAGTTTCCCTAAAGGATGCCATTGATGCTTCGGTTTTGGAATTCATTAATGGAATTATCACAAGATTTGGCACTCCTTCCACCATCATTTCATATAATTCCAAGGATTTTACTAGTGCTCAAATCCTATATTGGGAAACTAAGCATGACATTTATTTGAAGACTTCATCTAATTATTACCCTCAGGGTAATGGATTTGTTGAGTCCTCAAATAAAAAATTCATCAGGATTATCAAGAGGACCATTGACGATAATCCAAGAGAAAGGCATAGAAAAATGAAGATAGCCCTTTATGCTGATAGAATTACTCCTAAAAGAGAAATTGGAAATTCTCCTTTCATGCTATTTTATGGAAGAGAGGAAAGGTTACCATTATTATTGGAGCTACCTTCTCTTGAGTTGGCACATCAATTGGAGTTAGAAGGAAATGATGCTATGACAATAAGGTTGGTTGAGATTTTGGAGTTAGAGGAGACAAGGAACAAATCTATGCAAGTCATAAAAACTCATCAAGAACAAGTCAAAATAAATTTTGACAAGAAAGAAACCCACCGAGTATTTCAAGAAGGGGAATTAGTGTTGAAATGGGATGCAAAAAAATCCAAAACTAGAAGACACTCCAAATTTGATGCTATTTGGAGTGGCCCTTATATCATCACCAACTACAAGGAGGCTAATGGTTTTCATCTCTCCAAGCTAGATGGTGAGGTCCTTCTAATCTTAGTTAATGGGATTCACCTCAAACCTTATTTCTAAAGGTTTTGGGTTTCATGTATATATTATCTTAATTTTTTCCTTTCCAAGAAGTGCTTTGTACACCCTACATTCTCCTTAAGGGAATGTATGATTAGTTTTTTCTTTCTTCCAAGTGAAAGCTTGCACATGTTTTTTTTGTTTTGCCCTTGGGGGACCTAGTTTTGTAAATCCCTTTCATAACTCTGCGCCAAATGGAATAATAAGGCCCCTAGATTCCATGATTAGCAGGTAATCATCCTGCAGAAATTACCATAAATGTTGTCATTTCATGTCACCCTTTGACGACCCATCACTGATAACTGATCTGGGAGATCCTACATGGGCTAGATCTTGCATGAATTCTCCTTGAAGGGTCCTAAAATTAGCTAGGTCCTAATATTTTAGGTTTTTAGGCTTTCACTTCCTTGATTACTTGCATGCCTTTTCCATCACTCTCACTCATTCTCTTCTTCACCCTTCTACCTTCCTTTCCTTCTAAGTGTTTTGATTATCGGCCATCGACCTTACCCTTTAACACTTATCGCTTCCTTTGGTAAGCCTTAATCCTACTGTCCAACCTCTAAAGCTTGATCAAGATCCTTTGAGATTTTCCTAAGTCTTGCATTGTCGGATTTTGGAGTTTGGTCTTCCCTCTTACCACTTCCCATGTTTTCAGGTGGGAAGTAAGACTTCTTCCCGATCTTCGATCCTTGAAATTTCCTTTCACCTTTCAAGAATCGAGCCTTTGTATTTTGCCTTTCTTCTTTCTTCTTCCTCCCAAAGTCTTGATCATTTTTTCCCCAAAGTTTGATTAAGTTTCAAATTGTTGAACTTCGGGGACCAAAATTCCATCTTACCTCTTACCTTTCTTTTGTAAGAGTTAGTTCTTCCATTCGACCCTCGATGACTCTCTTTGAGCATCAGGCTTTAGTCTTCCCCTTTACCCTTTTTTCATTTGTGATAAGGTTTAAGTCGTCCCCTTGATCCTTGAAGCCTGAAAGGATGACCTTTTCAGACTTTATGGTTCCTTCCTTCCTCTTCCTTTTTTGACATCCTTCGCCAGGTGGCAAGCAATAATCCTGAAGCCTGATCTTTGATGGTATGATGCCAATGATGTGCAAGCGGTAGGCTGCAAGCTCGATGCCTAATGTCTGATGAACGCTACTCTTTCTCGGGGCTTTAAACCATTTAATGCATGTAAAGGTTTCCTTTTGGACCTGACGCCCTGAATTTTTTGCTAAATTGATGTGTTTTTTCCTAGGCGATGCTATTAATTCTCAAATCACCTCCTCAGCTACCTATTTCAACCTTGGAGCTCCAAGGACAAGATTCAATGCATTCTCTGACTTTTGTAAGTGGATTTTATGGCACCCATACTCATTTATTGCTAATATTTTATCCCTTCTAACATATCCATGCCCATATCCTTGATTTTATTGGGGGATTTGGACGTAATTTCAAGAAAAAATTTATGGACGGGGTATCGTGTGTAGGTTTTGGCTTCTCCAATATCTTCTTCTAGTGTGGATTTCATGAGGAGATATTTCCTTGATTATATCTCCTAACTGCTAACCCTAGTTGGTTTAGCATTTGGTTGTATTCATCCTAGTTATGCTTGATCTTTAAAAGAAACACTTGTATTCTTTTTATGGTTCTTCTTTTGGGCTTGTAACAAAGATTTTGGTACCACCTAGGGTTCTCTAACACTTCTAGGGTTTTTCACCTAAAAGGACAGAGGGATACCAAAATACGTAATGTCACAATCAAAGATTGATGCTAATTTTGGATGTGATATGAATATGTGTGGAATGTGATGATCTAAATTTAGCAAATTGAAAAGGAAGTGATTTATTGAATGTAAAATTTTGAAATACAAAGTGCTGGAAAACACAATGTTGTATGCAAGAGACCTGGAAATGAACTGTGAAATGTAAATAAACTATGATACAAATGAAAGAGGAGAATGAGGTGCACCTATAAATTGAAGAGGGATAAGATGGAGGTCTGGAATCCTGAAAAAATTGTTGTAAAAGCCGACTGGGACACTTGTGTGAATCTGGGCGACTTAGTCCCAAATCTAGAAAAACTGCCCAAAAACCCGTTTCTACAAAATGGGTGTCTGAATATACAAAATCACTGGAAGGCATGTCTAGAGAGACTAATTCACCATTAGTGGTGACTTAATCCACTTTTGTATTTTTAGAAATTCAAAAAAGGAAACAGAAGCCCTTGGTTTGCACTTCGGTTCTTCATAGGTGTTCGCTTCTAAAACTTTGATTTCCAGACCTGAAAGTGACTTTTAGTTGATGTTTGGACTTTGCAAGAAAGGAGAGGTCTTCAATAAACCTTAAAAGAATTTAATTTACTTGAATCTGTAAACACACCAAGAGAGAAAGAAATAAATGTTGATTGTTAGGGCATGGGGGTTTGTCTTAGTCAAACCCCTTTTAGGTAACTAAACCAAAGTGAAGAGATAATGTAATGGAGTATGAACATGAAATAATGGAGTTAATACCTTGCCATGATGATTGATCTTGAGTTGTTTTAGCAATCAGCCTTTGAATGCTTCAGAAAGATGTCTTGATGACTTAGAATACTCAAACCCTAGCTTGCTTGAGAAGAGTGGTGGATGAAGAGATGAAGAGATGAGTGAATGATGAATTAATTATGAATTAGGGTAGAATATAATTAGGATGAAAATGAGGGGAAAAACCCTTATTTATACATGTTGTGCCCTAATTTCCCAAAAACACCACATCATAGGTTGACCTTAGGGTTTAGGAGACAATATCCCCCCAGAATTTTGAGTTAAATTTGATTTTTATGCCACACGGGACTAATTTGCCCAAGGTGGTGACTTAGTCCACCTGGGAAATTTTGAGTGATTGTCAGGGATTAAATGGGATTAATGTTGTTTTTCAGGATTATCTTCCAAAACACACTTAAGTAGGACCTATGAGCGCATTAAGGGGTCATTTTAACATAAGAAAGGGTCAATTTGGTGATGACAAGCCTAGGAAAGTGTGAGGGTTGGTTACAAAACCTTACAACATATTGAAATAAGGCTTGAAAAGGGGTAAAAAGAGGTTTTTTAGCTGAATTATGATGAAAGGGTCTTAAAAAAGTGGGAAAATGTGTTACAACACTTCACAACACCTTTGTAAGACACCATAAAATTCTTATTGATTCACAAGGGTTCAAGACCTAATGTGAATGTGTTGACCACATTAAAACATTAAATCTAAGAAAAATTAAGCTAAAAGCCACATGAAAAGGCCCAAATGAGTGAAAAGTGTCAAGGCTACACTTTTTTGTGACACATTTAGCCCCCACTTTAGTGAGAGGATGAGCTTGCATCAAACTCACACTAAAGTAGTCAAGTGGTGCCAATGCGAATGGTGAAGGATTGCAAAGATGAAGGAGACGGTCAAGCCCCCAGGATTCAAGATTCTAAGTCAAATTGATATTAGTGCAAGAGGACACATTCAAGGGTGAATGATTTTCAACAAAACAAGATACATGATCATGTGATGACAAGAACTAGAAGGAAGAGAAGAAGGGAAGTAAAAAGGGTGGATCAAGCTTTGACCATTTGTCCAGATAGTTGTGGATCAGATCTAGGTTGTCTGTCCAAAAAACATACTCACTCTGAGGCGACGAAACTCTTGGTTGTCCATTGGGTGAGAAGGCCCAAAAGGTGAAAAACATACACTTATAGCTAGTATGTACTCACACACATGCAAATGGCTACGGGGAAAGTCATGCCACTGGTTGGGCTTCCCACTTAACCATACCAAAGTTATACTTCTTGATAACTTTGATAAGACACCACAAAAGAAAATGACTTTTAAGATGTAAAAATGGTGTAAGGAATGTTCAAAGGGATTTTTCTTAGTTCATGCAAGGTCTCATCTTAAGGAACATCATGTGTAATGTTTCCAAGAGAGGAAAAGTGCAAATGGTCTCATCTTGTTTGTAAGAGAGGACAAGTGCAATGTCTCATCCTGAGTAACATTATACCTAATGTTTCCAAGAGATGGAATTGCAAGAAAAAGGAAAATTGTACAATGAAATGTGAGTGTCGATGGATACCCCCACTTTAAATGGTTTCTAACACCATTACTGTGAGAAATTTCTTTAAAGTAGAAGAGGACATGAGATCTTGTTCAGAAATCCCTATGCCAAGTCATATGTTTTCGATAAGATACGTCATGAAAAGGATAGTATGTCACATGTGAGTCAACTGAAGACATGTCGTCCACATCCCAAGCTTGCCCTTATATGTTCATGAAAGGTTAATGACTAGTCGAGAGAGACAACGACAAGTGACATACGAGTACAAGGCTAACTAACCCCTTGCCCCCACTTAGTGCAGGACAAGAGTGAGCTGAAAGGATGGATGAAATATATGGTTGAGTGAAAATCAGTATCAATTAGAGGAATGAGGGGCCCCCACATAAGGGAGAGTACCAAACTCCTTAAGATGTGTATTTTACTACTCAAATCCTTACATGCATTATTAGAATGACATTAGACTTTTTGGTAGGCGTAAAAGCAATTCTTGTAATATAATTTCTTTCGAGTTTTTGGAGGAAGGGCTATCAAGTGATCTTGGAGGAGTCTCGATAAGATACCCTCTTGATCAGAGGTAGAAGGTGTTACTTTATCTTGTGACAAAGATGTGTCTTGCTTAGTACAAGATTTCATACTTATGCAAGGCGCTATAGATTGTGAGATTTTGTACGCTCCTTTAGAGGAGTGTGTAAAATCTAAATCATTAGTGGTTTGCGAGATGATATTAACATGAGGCGAAGATTTCTTTGTTGGTTGCATGTTTTTCAAAGGATCACATTTGAGACCACTATTGTCCATTATTTTAGGATGCACTAGTGTTAAGTTTGGTTTAGAGGGATGGTTTGTGATAGTATTGTTGTGAGGTGAAGGCTTGGTGATTTCAATCAAGGGACAATAACCAAGACCGTGATGTGTTGTTTGTGTATTAGGTTCGATAGGGTTGCAGATACCTTGTTCGTTAGCACCACATCCTTTTCCATTGTAGCCAAGTTGTTTCATAAGTTCATAACCTTTTCCATAAAGTTATTTCATTACCTTTGGATCAGGTGGTTGTTCGTTGTTTGCTTCTTTGTCTAAAGTAGTTGAGGTGGATGCTTGTGAAGGATCTATCGAGTCTTGCATTGACAAGACTGTTGTTCCCTATTCAGAGTCTTTGTGTATGATCTTGCATTCTACCATTAATGGAGGTGAAGTCTAAGGAACCCCAATCATCATCTAAGAGATTCATTATTTTCTCAATATGTTGTTCTTTGTTTGGTTGTTGTGCAAGTTCCACTTGTGTGGTTGGTGTTAATGTGTTCAAATGATTCTCTTTGTTTTTTTGAATGTTCAAGCAATTATTAGGTTCAGGTTCGGCTTCAAGTGTGTGCACTTTGTTGTTGTAGATGTATTTTATTTTACGATGAAGAGTGGAAGGAACCCCATTCATTGCATGAATCCATGGTCTGCCTAAGAGAATATTATAAGAAATTTCATGAGGCATAACGTGAATCGATGTGTCTAATGTGACCATTCCAACTGTAAGAGGTAAAGTGACCATACTGAGTGGTTGCTTTGTGACATTGTCAAATCCCCTAATAGATAACAAATTAGGTTGAATGGTTGATCAATCAATGCCAAGACTATCCAGAAGGCTCACACTACACAGATTAAGGGCATAGCCAATATCTACAAGAGTTCACTTGATCCCTTTTGTGTTGTATTGGGAGATTATTATGAAAGTTTCATTTTATTTTTGCACTTCCAAATGAGGGAGCTCACTTTGGTGGAAAACAATATCAGCATTGATTCTATGAATAATAGCTGCTACGTCATTTGGTTGTGTATTAGGAGGGATAGGCAATTGTTTTAGGGAATTATGCATCATGTTGTGATAGTGAGCAGAGGCTTGAATAAGATCCCATAATGATATCTTAGCAGGAGTATTTCTTAGTTGGTCAACAAGATCATACTCCCTAATGAGTGAATTTAATTGAGGGGTAGCAGGCAAGATGGGAATAGGAAAAGGTAAAGGTGTTGGGGTTGGTTATTATGGTCATGGATTGTTTCTTGTGTAATGTGTATGAGCAATGGTATTATGACTCGATTGCTGCGACACATTATGTTGAGGTGGGTAGAGGACAAGTTCGGGTTTGTTTGGAGGTTTGTGTGATGGTGGGTAAAGGATAAGTTGAGGTTGAATAATATTAACATCATTGAGCAAGGAAGAGGCTAATGTTGTCTCTTCATGTACTTCTAAGGATACAATACTATTATTATCAATGTTATTCTTGTCTTGCATCATGATATCCTCCCTAGGAGGAGAGTGTTTAGGAGAACTAGGAACCACATGTTCTTGACAATCAAATGTTGGTTCTTCTAAAATGACTTCATCACAAATAGGGGAATGATCAATGGTTGAATTTTCATGTGTAAGAAGGGTTGCTCTAGGTGAAGAGGGACAAATAAGATTCTCATGACCTTCACTAATTGTGTTTTCTAATAGCAAATTATCTTCTTCACAACTAGGAGAAATATTAGGAGAAGAACAAATGTTATTGTTATGATTAGCTATGTTTATGTTGTTGTGTTTAATAATGTATTTTCCACTAAGAGAAGTAAGAGGAGGGAGATAACTCGGATTCGCAAAACTCCCATTTATTGTTTCTTCTACCAAAATATTTCCATCACCAAGAGGAGAGATATTAAGAGAAGAACAAATATGATCATTAGGAATGTCCAAGGTTGTATTCTCTTTCACTAAAAAATTGTCATAGGAAGGGTATAGGAAATTTTTCTTAGCATGTCTAGATTTGTAAGCTATGAACATTGTTTGAGTAAAAATGAAAAGTAAATGCAACCATTTTATGCAATGTTTTAGCAATATAAACAATGTATATCCAAAGATACAAAATATTTTTATCCAATATATGCTAAGCTTTAAGAATTAAATAATGTACATGTGCAAGAATGAAAAGAACTTTTATCAAACTTATGCAAATTTTTATGAATAGAAACATTGTATATACAAAAGTGAAAAGTATTTTTATCAATGTGATGCAAAATTTTAGAAATGTGAGCAATTTCAGATCTAATGATGAAATGATTTGAAAAAGGACTACCCTAAATTGATGTTTTTGAGCTAAAAGAATAAAACCAATGTTTCCAAAAAAATTTAGACTTATAGTATATGATACTAGGAGCCTAAGAAAGCCTAGAAATGAGGTTTTTGATGCTGTAACAAACAGTAAAGAATTTGGACAGGGACTAAGTTGCCCAGAATGGTGAATTAGTCCCAGTTAGGGTTTTTTGTAAAATTTCAAAAAAATTGCAACTAGTTTTGATGGTTTTGATGTTGGATGATCAGAAGAGGAAAGGTAGGTGCAGATTTGGTATGATTGTTGGTGATTTGAGATGCTAAAATGCAATTTATATCTACTTTAATTAATGCAAAAATGTGAAACCCTAAAATGCAAATTAAACAATGCAAGATGCAATGCCAATTGAATCTAGGGTGATAAGGGACTCCAAATCAGAAAATAAGGTGTTTGAAAGGTGGGTTCACCAAAATTTACCTAGGGTTCTCTAACACTTCTAGGGTTTTTCACCTAAAAGGAGAGAGGGATATCAAAATGTGTAATGTCACATTCAAAGATTGATGTTAATGCTGGATATGATGTGAATGTGTGTGGAATGAGATGATATAAATGCAAAAAACTAAAAAGGAAATGATTTATTGAATGTAAACTATTGAAATACAAAGTGTTGGAAAACACAATGTTGTATGCAAGAGACCTAGAAATGAACTATGAAATGTAAATAAACTATGATACAAATGAAAGAGGAGAATGAGGTGAACTTGGAAACTGAAGAGAGATAAGATTGAGATCTAGAATCCTGACAAAATTGTTGCAGAAGCCAACTGGGACACTTGTGCCAATCTGGGTGACTTAGTCCAAATCTAGAAAAATTGCCCAAAAACCTATTTCTGCAAAATGGGTGTTTGAATATGCAAAAATCACTAGAAGGTATGTCCAGAGGGAATAATTCACCATTATTGGTGACTTAGTCCACTTATGTATTTCTGGAAATTCAAAAGGGGAAACAAAAGCCCTCGGTTTGCACTTCGGTTGATCTTCACAGGTGTCTGCTTCTAAAACTCTGATTTCCAGACCTGGAAGTGACTTTTAGTGGATTTTTGGACTTTGCAAGCAAGGAGAGGTCTTCAAAAAACCTTCAAAGCCTTCAATGTGCTTAAATCTGCAAACACACCAAGAGAGAAAGAAAGAAATGTCGATTGTTAGGGCATGGGGGTTTTCCTTAGTCACACCCCTTTTAGGTAACTAAACCAAAGTGAAGAGATAATGTAATGAAGTATGAACATGAAATAATGGAGTTAGTACCTTTCCATGATGATTGATCTTATGTTGTTGCAACAATCAACCCTTGAATGCTTCAGAAAGATGTCCTGATGAGTTAGAATACTCAAACCCTAGCTTGCTTGAGAAGAGTGGTGGATGAAGAGATGAGTGAATGGTGGATTGATTATGAATTAGGTTAGAATAGAAGGGTCATCCCACAATAATGGGTTACAATTTTTGGCCAAACTTGACGTTGAAATTAACATTTTCAAAAAAAACTTCACTTTCTAACACCTATAGTAGATAAACTATTAGGAATTTGAAAATTATGTAAACTAACTATGATTTGCGAGATTTTATATGTAGATTTTAAATGTATTTTTTTATAATTTTTTTTGTATCTCCTTTGATAACTAGTTTTTAATAGTAAACAACATTTTAAAAAAGTGGTGTGTACTTCGACTCGCATAAATTTTTTTCTAGAAAGGATAAAATTATGATTCTTTTGAATTTAGGTTGGTACCACTAGTATCTAGTGCTTTCAGTTTGTTTCATAACGTTTTGTTGATTTTTATTTTTTTAATTAAGTTTTGAAGTCAAACCAATTACAATTTAGACATAGGTGCACTTCAACTCATATAAATTTTTTGGTATGTATTGAAATTCAATTTATTTTTTGTTGCAAGGAGGACATCAATACCTAGTACGTATATATTTTTCAAATTTTTTTTCTCAAATTTACTATTTTTCCACAATGATTTTTCATCGAACTTGATGTTTGATGAAAAACCTATGTTTAGTAAAAATAAAAACTAAAATATAAAATAAAACAAAATATATTAAATTTATAGTTGTTGGAAAGCACATTTCAATCACTATAGTCTTCCACCTTGGTTTATCAAGTCGAATCCATTTGTACCTCCTTTTCAGGCTTTGATAGTAAAAAAATTGCATAAATTTTGAAATGGTGGAGGGGGAAGTGAAAAAAGGGGGGTTTGAATGAACCCCCTTATATGGTGCAAGTGGGGGTTCATTAGAAGGGGGGGTTCATTTGAACCCCCTTCATTAGAAGGGGTAAGCCATTTTAATTTTTTTGATGGGAATTTCTATTTTTTCTTCATGGAAAAAATTGTAACCCACTATTGTGGGTTTACCCAGAATTAGGGTGAAAATGAGGGGGAAAACCATTATACATGTTTTTCACTAATTTCCTAAAAATACCACATCACAAGCCGACCTTAGGGTTTAGAAGACAATATCCCACCAGAATTTTGAGTTAAATTTGATTTTTATGCCACATGGGACTAAGTCGCCCAAGGTGGTGGCTTAGTCCACCTAGGCAATTTTGAGTGGTTGTTGGGGATTAAAATGGGATTAATGTTGTTCATCGGGATTGTCTTTCGAAACACACTTAAGTAGGACCTATAAGTGCATTAAGGGGTCATTTTAACATAAGAAAGGGTCAATTTGGTGATGACAAGCCTAGGAAAGTGTGAGGGTTGGTTACAACACCTTACAACACTTTAAAATAAGGCTTGAAAAGGGGTGAAAAGAGGTTGTTTAGCTGAATTATGATGAGAGGGTCTTAGAAAAGTGGGAAAATGTGTTACAACACCTTCGCAAGACACAATAGAATTCTTATTGATTCAAAAGGTTCAAGACCTAATGTGAATGTGTTGACCACATTACAACATTAAATCTAAGCAAAATTAGGCCAAAAACCACAATAAAAGGCCCAAATGAGTGAAAAGTGTCAAGGCTACAATTTTTTGCGACACAAGGCTCCTCTCACAGTTTTTAGTAAAACCCATATTTTACATTCTACCATTGTAAAGTCTAGATTTGTGCCTTATTTTAATGAAATCTAGCTATCATCACAACTATTTCTTGCATGCTTGAGTAAAATTCTTTACCTTCATTCATGTCTGAATATGTGTCCTAGCAAGTTTTTTAGTGTATTAAGCAATCTAAAGCAAAGAAGAAACAAATTTCTATCTTAGTGTATCACCTTCATTTCCATTTCATGTTCTTTTTCTATCATTTTTCCTTGTGAGCTATTAGAGTAAAGTACTGATAGGTTTCATGTGCTAGGTTAGACCAACATAATTTCACTTAGATTAGAAGAGGAAGTCGGCCTTCTCAAGAGACTCAAACCCATTCACACAAGGTCCCACACCTTGAGGTTGTTTCCATTGTCATTAGAACATTGAACTCCTTGTTCAGTAGGGTGAAGTTTTATGTGACAATAGGTATCACATTAGGACTTGTATTTAGGACCCATCCATACATCCATCATTACATTCTTCATTAGGGTTGTTAGTTTCTCCCTTAGTTGATTTTAAGGAGAGTGTTGGAGTAATTAGGACATCACTTGGTAATTAATTAATTATTAAGTCCCTTATTACTTTATTCACTTAAGCTAAACTTAGGAGTGATTTTTTTATTATTATATTGTACTAAATATAGGTTAATTTGTCTCATTGCATGATATTAGGACACTTATCACAATCAGTTGCTTCAGTTCCTTTGATCTCTCATCAATGATAGGCATTTTAGTTGTAAGTTATTACTAAGAACTATGGGGTTCACTATCAACTCCAACAATTTTAGTAATAGATAACATAAATATAACAGAAGATAATTTAATTACAAGAGAGAAAATTTAATCAAAATTGGTTCCCTCTTTTTGAGAGTATCCATTGGGCTACTAGTATATAATTATACCTCTCTAATTATGTATCTACTCTAATTTTATTTTTATATGACCATTTGCAACCAATGGGTTCCCTTCCGTCAAGTAAAATTGTCTAATTCTAGGTGTCACATCCAAGGCCATCGTCTCCTCTTTCATGGGTTGAATCCAAGACTCGCTATCCTTTAAAGAGAGAGCTTCTCTAAAATATCTTGTTCATAACAAATAAAATAAAATAAACAACAAACATCTAGTGGGTTATACCTACCAAATTGGTGTCATTGTCTTATATATTATCTCAAGTCTATAATAAGGGGGTCTATTCTTTTGCATGCTCATCCTTCTTCTTGACCTTCCTCTCAAAATGATCTATTTTATTTCTTTCTTTCTCCTTTATTTATTTTTTCAATAGTTATACATGATATGAAATTTCTCTAAACTCCTTAAAAATCACATCTCTAGAATAGATCTTTTTTTGTTTGTGAATTCCAAAGCTTATAACCTTTTAAATTATCACCATAACAAACTAAGATGAATTAATTTTCTTTTATATATATATTATATAACTTTTATTTAGGAACATGAATGAAAAACCTATAACTAAATACCCTTAAATATGAAACAAAATATTTCTTACCTATCTACACTATAAATATTTTTGTCAACAAGAGTTGAATAAGGAGATTGTTTTACCAAGTAGCAAGTATTACTCAGCCTCTACCCAAATGCACCAATCTAACTCTATACCACTCAAAATAATTTGGCTCTTTCCATTAAAGTTCATTTTATTCTTTTTGTAGCCCTATTTTATTATGATGTGTAGGTGGTGGTCTTCTACTAAACATTATTTATATTCTTACATAAATTATCAAAATTATAGGAACAATATTCAATGCCATTATCAAATATCATCACATTTTTTCTTACTAGTTTTATTCTCAACAAGTTCCTTAAACTCTTTAAACTTGGAGAAAAAATTATATTTAGAAGGTAGAAAATAAAACTAGTTGTATCTAGAATGATAATTAATAAAATTGATATAATGTCAAGATTCACCCACATAAATCACTTCCATTAGACCAAACCCATTTGAATGAATGGATTCTCATATTCTCTTCTTTATAATTTATAGAGGGAAAATATGCTCTATTCTATTTGCAAAAAATATACAATGTTCATAGAAATAAATATTCCCCTTAGAGTAAAACAAAAAAACATCAAACATGTTTTATTACTAAGGGTCCAAATAATTTTTTCATCAATGTGGTCCAAACATTGGTGCAACAACAACATGCATTTTTAAAATTTCTAGTTACATTTCTAGAGTTACAAAATGTGGAGGCATTCAACCTAAACAAAGTCCCAAATTTGGGATCCTTTAGCAATCACTATATTTCCTCTCACCAACATGTAACCATAATTAGTCAACTTTGATACATAAATTAAATTTCTCACAAACTTTGGAATATATAAAACACTTGTAAGGATTTTTACCCTCCCATCGTTATAACACAACTATAATTTCACAAGACCAACAATTTTATGCCATTTTTTGTCAGCTAGATATGCTTCCTTTTCATAATAATCATAATAAGAATAAAACCACTCCTTATGAGGATTCATATGATATAGAAATCCTAATTCAATAAACCAAGGTTCATTAAAGACAAAATTAGTAGGAATAAACAAATCTTTAGATTCACCATCACTAGAGAATTTTCAATGGAAGAGTCATAAGTCTTGTTCTTAGTTTTGCACCCCTTAACATGCCCCAATTTTATACAATTTTAACACTTCAGTCTTCTCTTTTCTGAGGTATTAGAATAAAATTGAGCCTTAGATCTCTTGGTAGAATTTTCTTGGTCCCCTTTGGACCCTTCGTTATTCTTAGATCTTCTTCAAACATGTAATGCATCTATTTATCCCTCATCTATGGATTTTCTCCTCATTTCCTTTGTGATAAAGGTAACAAAAAATACATCTAATTTTGGATTTTCCATTGAACCAATCATAATAATGATTATATTTTAACTTGATTTAGGTAAAGAGAAAAGTAATAATATAAGCTTATCCTCATCATTTACCTTAACATCAATGAATCCTAACTAACTAATAATTAAATTAAATGTATTTAAATGCTCTATTATAGAGTTTTTCTTTTGATAAAAGGCATGGAGCTTGTAAAGATTATATTAATTTTAAAAGTGTATTACAAAGTATGACTGCCTTTTTGAAGGTTGGCAAGTTGACAAGTAGCACAAAATAAGAGCCTCTTTCCTACCAATAGAATGGATGAGGTGAGCTAGATCCATGCATTTACATTATAATTTCTACTTTGCTAAAGACATTTCCCAGGAGGAAATTTCCCATCCAATCCATTTTACATATTCATTACATTTGCATTTGGGACTGGTTTTACAAAATAATTGCATCCCCCACCCTTTACAACTGATATTTATTGTTTTGAATTGTGGATGGGTTCTTGTCAAAAACTCATATCACCCTACATGTGCAATAGCTAACATTATGCATATTATCTGATCTTGCCACAACAATTTTGTAGAAGTAGAGATATTGTTTGAACAAAAGGAAAAATTTGCAAACATGAACCCTTACTTACTCTTCCATTCACTCAAAGCCAATGGAATTTTTACCCTGGCCTTCCTCGACCTCCCTTGTTGTTTCCGCTTTTGTGTCAACTTGAACTCTGGAAGCATTCAGGTCTAAAACTATCGGAGGAGACCCATTCGCCTGAGAAGAACTTCCTTGAAAGCGTCTAACTCTAGAAGCATTCAGGTCTATAATAGAGTTACCTTCTCTTATTTCCAATAAATATATAGTTTTTTTTTTTTTTGATGAATTTTCCAGATATCTATATTAATAAAGATAAAATTACAAATTCACAAAAAAGGGGTGGGTGGTAAGAAGGCACACCCCGAGAGTCACATGGGACCAGCCCAGAACCAAAATATCAAATGTCACATGGGCCTAGCCTAGAATTTCAACAACAGAAAGAAAACTAAGTAGCTAAGGCAGTGCCAGTAGATCCTGGGGGATCCTGGTCATCCAGATGTTTCCCCCATACATCAGCGGGGTTTGGAGTGACGTCAGGAGGAGCACCCCAACCATCATCAATCTTTTCTTCCTCTTTATTTTTATCCTCACGCCGAGGCGAGATTGCGAGAGCCAGCCACGGAAAGCTTTTGTCAGTGGAAGGCCAACCAGAGCCAAAAGAAGGCAGAGAACCCGAGGGCCACCCAGAACAGCCACCACTGTTCCTCGGCGCACCACTAGAGTGCCAACCCTGACCAGGATACGATAAAGGAGAATGAGCCTGCGTGGGAGGCCAAGAATCCCTCCGAGCAGAAGGCTGGAAGCGAGCCCGCGTGGAATCACTCTGCTTCCGACCCCAAGAGGGTGACCGGCCGCAGGAGGAGGAGGGCGAGTCAGGGATCCGAGCCACAGTACAAGGGGCATTGCCCCAGTGGTCCAGGAGAACCTGTAAGTGAGCCACTTCCAGTGCAACCTTGTTGGCTTGCACTTCAATTTGTAACATTACATTAGAACATATAACTGCTTTAGCATAAAGAGACACATTAACATCTAAATGTGAATGATAAAAAATACAAGCATTCCTGTCTTTCCAGATATTGAAGAGGATTTCCACTCTGAAAGTGTGCCAAAGCTGGGTGAACTTAGTTGGGATTCCAGGTAGGTCCCCTAGCAAAACCATATGCCACGAAAAGGGTTTAGGCATAAAAGGCCAAAAGAAATCATGAATCCAAGTCTAGAACTGCTGAGCTTTGGGACAAAACCAAAAAAGGTGCTTGAAGTTTTCTGGCTGCCCACAAAAAGGGCAGCGAGGGTCAGAGACCCCCAAATGAACCAGTCGAGAGCCCATAGGCAAGCCTTGGAAAAGAATACACCAAGTAAAGTGGGCCAGCTTCGGATTAACAATTACAGACCAAATGGCATCAAACCTCCTACACCAAGTAAAGGCTGAGGAGTTAAGAAGCCACCGCCAGTTCAAAGAGCTGATCATAGGGAAATGGGGTGAAAGCCACCTGTAACCAAGCCGCGGCTTGTAGCTCCTAAGAGGAGTATCTGGAAACCATTTCTAGTCTTTCCACCAAGGTTTGTGTCCACGAATGCCAAGTTTGTGAAGAATCTCCATCGGAATGGCATTCACCAGCCCGTCAAAAGTAGGACGATCCTAGTTTTGAAGGCTATATTGGGTTTTAAAAGCATCCCACTGCAAAATACACATGGTAGGCTGGTGGAAGAGTTGGTGAAAAGTCTGAATGCCCTTCTTATGAAATCTGAGAGCTTTGAGCCAAGGCGACTTAGCCAGGGGTTGACCATTCTGAGCCAGAAGGGGAGACCACTAGAGGTTATGCTGGTTGATGGAAAGCTCATCACGAAATCCAGCCCCGGCCCAATGGAGCCAAGGATTGACAGTTTCCCAAGAGCACCAAATACTTTTAGCCACAAAGGAGCCCATAATTTGAACCGACTCCCTCATAACTAGAAGGGTTTGGAGATCGATTCCTTTCCAGGCGGGTCTGTGAACATGAAACCCAGATTGAATACAATGCCTGAGGAGAATTTTCCAGGCTTCATCCCTAGTAAGCACATGGATAATCCATTTGACATAGAGAGCAGTCCCTTGTCGTTGAGTGGAAAGCAAGCCAAGCCCTCTCAAATCCTTGGGGAGACAACAAAATTCCCAAGTGACCTGATGGAAGCCCTTATGGGTCTCAACAGAGGCCCAAAGAAAGTTGCGGAGCAGCTTCTCAAGCCTATTGTAGGCTGCTTTAGAAGGAGCCCAACAGGAAGAATAGTAGACGTGGGTGGCAGCCAAGATTTTAGAGCACACCTAGAATTTACCAGTCAGTGAAAGAGGCTTGGTAACCCAATAGGCCAGCTTCTGTTCAACTCTAGAGAGCACGGCTTGCCAAAGCTCCCAAGGGGAAGCCTGGAAGGCGAAAGAAATGCCCAAAAATCAAAAGATTTCACCCTGACCAATCCATTTCCAGTTAAAAGTTTGAAGCCACGCAAGAGTGGGGAGCACCGACTGTCTATAGCACAAGGTTTTGTGCCATTGAATTGTGAAACTGGATGCAAGACAAAAAGTATCTAGGCATTCAAGGGTAGCAGCGATCGATCCTTCATCCTCTAAAAGAGTGAGAAATGAGTCATCCGTGAAGTGCCCATTGACAAGCTGCTCTTAAGAGTCAGGGAGAGTGATTCCTTTAACATGTTGTTGGGAGATAGTATTGGCTAGGAGATATCCAAAGCCCTCAGCAGCCAGAACATACAAAGTAGGTGCAAGAGGGCATCCCTAGAAAATAGAACGAAAAAAGCCAAAAGCAGAGGACTAGTGACCATTAATGGAGATGCAAGCTGAGGCATCGAAAAAAAGCATACAAACAGACTGCAAAAAATGGGGCCCAAAACCCAAGGCCTGTAACATCGCAAGAATGAAAGGCCATTCAATACAGTCATATGCTTTAGCAAAATCAATTTTAATGAACACAACTTTCTGGTTCGAATGTCGGGCCCACTCCATGCCTTCCCAAACAACAATAATGTTATCAAGAATGAACCCAGATTTAATGAATCCAGTCTGCTTGGGACGCACAATCTGAGGTAAGAGGTGGCGAATTTTCAAAGCCAAGACTTTGCCAATGATTTTATAAGAAACATTAAGAAGCGTGATGGGCCGCTAGTTACAAATATGCTCCGGATCCCCAGGCTTAGGTATGAATTTAATATTGCCTTTATTTATTAAATTACCTAGAGAACTGTTGTGAAAGGCTTCAAGATAAACATGATGTAGGTCACTCCCAATACAGTCCCAAAGCGCTTTATAAAATTCACAAGGAAAGCCATCAATCCCAAGAGCCTTGTCATCAGCCATGGAGGAAATGGCTTCCTTGAGATCATCAATTGTTAATAATTGATCACAAAAATTAATTTGGGCTGAAGAAAGCCTATGTGGCACAATAGCAAGGTAGCTCTGAAGGGCTTGTTGGCGCTCAGGCGTAGGGTCCTGAGCCATGAAAACTTGCTCATAGTGACGCACAAAAGTCTGGAGAATGTCAGGTAGCTTAGAGAGCACTTGATTACCATCTTTGATAGCTTTAATGCCTAGGGAAGAGTGCCTAGCACAAAGAGCCAAACAAAACTCTTCGGAGGCACAGTCACCAATTTTGAACCAATGAAGTTGAGCCTTGATTTGAGCGCCCTTGGCAGAATAACTATCTACCACTTGCTATTGGTGTCTTAAGTCCGCCACCCGGACTTGATGTGATGGGTAGAAAGGACAAGCCACTGAGGCCCCCATAGCAGCACGCAAGTCAACAGTGGTGGCCTCGTAAGAACGCCGATGGAAGATAGCAAGTTGTCGCCCATAAATCGCAAAGAAAGCGTCGATAGAATGATATCGTTGCAACTTTACACTACTTGCATTTGACACTTTTTCCATCAAGTGAAAACTAGACACCACAAGAAAACAACTTTGAGGTAATAAAAAATGAGAGAATTTATTATAGAGGGGTCCAACACTATATCATAGGCTTAGATGGAGATTTTGTAAGCATCACATTTTTTGAGTAATAGCTCGTCAAAGATTGTTGCCCTTTCACACTTTAGACCCTTAAGGGATCGAGCCAGTTAAACGTAGCTTAGAATGATTTGGTGTGTTTGGGTGTGAAAGAGGACCATGCCTAGCATAAATGTACCCATCCAGATGCATTGGAATAGTCTGTTTGGTCACATGAGTTTCAAAATGAAAGTTGCACCACTTTGCAACTTTACATTGCTTGCATTTGACACTTTTTTCCATCAAGTGAAAATTGGACACCATGAGAAAATGACTCTGAGATAACAAAATTGAGAGGTTATTGCAGAGGGGCCCAACATGATCCCATAGGCTCAGATGGAGAGTTCATAAGCATCATGGTTTCCGAGTAATAGCCCATCAAAGATTGCTGCCCTTTTGCACTTTGGACCTGTTCATGCCTAAAATTTCTAGGCACACAACCTTATGGGAAACTCAATTAATGGGGGAACCAAAATTTGCACTAAATTTAGTAACCTTCAGGTTTTAAAGAAGTTGGCTCTTCATACATTGGGGGTGAAAAGGGAAAAGGAAATAGATATATGGAAATGAAATCTAATGCTAAGGTGATATGCCAATATTCTAAGTAAGTAGGCATAGGAAATCTTCCTTTCAGGTGAGATTTGAAGGCCCGCTCAACAATCTACATGCCCAAAAATAACATAAAGAAGAGATGAAATTTTGAAGAAGTTAATCAAATAGCATAATACAAATTCCATATGCATTCACTGAACATGAAAAGTATAAAAGATGATCTAAACAACAAAATTATATTGAAATTATAGAAGCTTTGTAGATAAACTACCCATTACAACAAACTATCATAGTATAATGTTTTATCAAATAACTAAGAAACAAAGAGGCCAAAAAGATTGGCATAATCTAGAAGTCTTAATACAAAAGTAAAGACAATACAAAGGACGAGACTCTTTTAGTGATTTCTCTATCTATTTTCAAACCCTCTTTCAAAGAGACTAAGGAATATATATAGTTTTTTCCATCGCCTAAATGTTGGATAAAAAAAAAGTTTCTCAGGCACGAGTCATGCCACCCCTTGCAATGATTTTCTCCAAACAGATGCAATAGAAAGGTATTGAAATGATATTTTGTTGACTCGAACAAACTGCACCCTCCTACAAATGATGGTTGTGGCACGGGAGTGGAACTGGCCAAATTCTCCTGAAGACATGTGTCAAACCACTTGAGGAATCGGTTAGGACATGTGGCATAGAGGTGGGGCCTCTCATTCTAATATCCTTCCCTTGCGACTACGATCCTCATGGAGATGACACAGTCCTTGATTTAAGCTTTGACTGTGAGGTCTGCCAAAAAGGTGCCCATGGAAGATGCAACGTGGTGCCTGGGTGGAGCTTGGAGATGGAGCAAGGGAAAAGAACTCTCAAAAGCGCATATTGTCGACACGTGGTGCAAGAAGATGAAGGCCCCACCAAAAAGGACCCCAAAGAGGTGCAAAAATATAATGCATGGGTTGATGCTTATGCAAAACCAAACAAAATATATCTCGAAGGGAGCTTAAGGATTATTTAAATCCACAGGACCCTTAAGGGATCGAGTCAGTTGAATGTGGCTCAGAGCAATTCAGCATGCTTGGGCGTGAAAGAGGACCATTCCTAGTGCAAACGTACCCATACAAATGCATTGGAACAGTTCATTTGGTCACACAAGTTGCAAAATGAAAGTTGCACCACTTTGCAACTTTACATTGCTTGCATTTGACACTTTTTCCATCAAGTGAAAACTGGACACCATGGGAAAATGACTCTAAGATAACAAAAACTAAGTGAGGTTATTGTATAGGGGCCTAACACAATCTTGTAGGCTCAGACGAAGAGTTTGTAAGCATCATGGTTTCTAAGTAATAGCCCATCAAAGATTGTTGCCCTTTTGCACTTTGAACCTTTAAGGGATCGAGATGGTTGAACGTAGCTCAGAGCAATTTGGTGTGCTTGGGTGCGAAAGAGGACCATGCCTAGTGTAAATATACCTATCCAAATACATTGGAATAGTCTGTTTGGTCACACAAGTTGCAGAAAAAAAGTTGCACCACTTTGTAACTTTACACTATTTGTATTTGACACTTTTTCCATCAAGTGAAAACTAGACACCACGGGAAAATGACTCTGTGATAACAAAAACCAAGAGATGTTATTATAGAGGGGCCCAAGGTGATCCTATAGGCTCAGACAAAAAGTTTGTAAGCATTACAATTTTTGAGTAATAGTCTGTCAAAGATTGCTACCCTTTTGCACTTTGGACCCTTAAGGGATCGAGCTTGTTGAAAATAGCTCAAAGCGATTCAACGTGCTTGGGTGTGAAAGAGAACTATGCCTAGTGTAAAAATACCCATCCAGATGTATTAAAATAGTTTGTTTGGTCACACGAGTTGCAGAACGAAATCTACACCACTTTGCAACTTTACACTGCTTACATTTGACACTTTTTCCATCAAGTAAAAATTGGACACCATGAGAATATAACAAAAACCAAGAGAGGTTATTGTAGAGGTTCCCAACATGATCTTGTAGGCTTAGAAAAATATTTCATAAGCATCATATTTTCTGAGCAATAGCTCATCAAATATTGCTTCCCTTTTGGACTTTGGACCCTTAAGGGACTGAGTCTGTTGAACGTAGCTCAGAGCGATTCAGCGTGCTTGGGTGTGAAAGAGGACCATTCCTAGTATAAACATACCCATCTGAATGCATTGGAATATTCTATTTGGTTACATGAGTTGCAAAATGAAAGTTGCACCACTTTGCAACTTTATACTACTTGCATTTGACACTTTTTCCATCAAGTGAAAACTAGACACCACAGGAAAATGACTCTGAGATAACAAAAATCGAGAAACGTTATTATAGAGGTGCCCTACATGATCCCAATACCTCAGAAAAAATGCACATAACTAACACAGTATCTAGGTAACAGGTCGTCAAAGATTGCTACCCTTTTGCACTTTAGACTGTTGAGGGATTACGTTGCATGAATTACAAATATTTGAGGGTAGCAATAAATTTCAAAATTTGAGTAAATATCATTACAAATGTTTATGTGAATAGATGGTATGCTATATTGATATTGATATATAATAATTAGGTTGAATTTTTTTAATAAATGAAGTTTTTATTATAAGTTAGTCAATTGGTGCTAGTTATAATAGGGAGATAATAAAAGAAGAAAAAGAATGATTGGTAACAATCAATGGTTATTGCACTCTCTATATTAATAATATGATATTTACAGTAAAATGAGATTTATTTGGTTGTCCTAATTCTTCTGTTTGTGCTACAATTGTCTAATATGCTTCACACACCATTCTGAAACCCAAGTGCTTGTACTTGTAGGCACAATATTTTTTCAAAACTATCAAGTGGTAATACAAAATCATGAGAAAAAATATGATGTTTACAATAAAATGAGATTTATTCAAGGATGCATTAGGTACTTCATTCTCATAGATCTTTTACAATGTCACTCATACATTCGAGATTCTCTTATAATGTCTACATCATAGGTGCTCATGATGACGTTAACTTCAAATGAATAACTTGAAATTACCTTGCTAAGCTTCACACACTCTTTTATAATGGCTTCAAATCAAAATTGAGATTTGTCAAGATCATCAAAATAAGGGTGTTGCATTGCTATTTTGGTTGAGATTCTCTTGGATGGCTCATAAATCAACATTTTCTGCAAGGAGACACCAATCAATTTTTAGTAGTTTACTTACAAATAGGAAATGTAAAAGAAGAAAAAGAAAGAGAATCCAAAATGGAAATGAAATGAAAATAGATGGAAGGCACTTACATACAACAAATACACACCATTTGGTTCCAACTCAGGTATAGAAAGGCTTATATCTTGATGCTTCCATTGAGGATAGGCATGCCAGTCTCTCAACTTAGTCACTCCTAGCCATACATATTAATTGGGAGTTCCAAGATACCTATTGCACACACCAACCTCTCATGAATAGAACATGAATAGAAAGTCAGTCAACATTACCAATAAACTACAAAGTAAGATAACAATAGGAATTTCAAAAACTATGCAAGTAGATATATTACCTAGTTGAACTAGATCTAATATGTGATCAAATTCAACCAATGAATCCATCTGTGATAGTTCCAATGCCATTAGAGGGTGATACGTGTGAAGTGGGTTAAGATAACTTAGTGACCATTTCTCAACCCACTCCTTTGACTCACAATCATCCTAGGCTTGCATTGTACATGAAGAACAAAAGCATTCCATCTTTCATGTATTAATACTCCATGAACCTACATTTGAGCTAAGGAAAGAGTGTAGCTCACTCGATCTTGTCAGTGTACAACAATCCTCATATGGTGTAATTTTACTATCATCCATCAACCAAAAAAATCTATGAAATAAATATGTACCTTCATTACCTGGTCCCATTGAAGCATTACACCACTTAATGATTGATTTTGCATACGCCAACTTTGCATTGTCTTTATACTTTAACTTTTCACATGCTAATGCTCTTTTCACACATGCTCCTACACCATCATGATCCCCCTTTCAATTCCCGTCCTCAAAAAAGTTCCACATATGTTGAACACATGTAATGACATGCATCATGCAAAACTAGTAGAACATGTGTGAGTTCTTGAACTATGCTACACAGTTATCCGACCATATTATATGTCGATCATATGTTATACCCCTCTGAGACAAGTCACTGTAGAACATCTAGAAGCAACCTTGCACAAACTTTGGAGAATGTGTGCAATCATCACTAATATAAAATTGATACTCCCTCAATATATTCCTTGGTCCTTTGTATTATCTACTACATGAATTCTATGTGCACAAATATTGAAACCTATGTGGAGTTATAATATTGTGACTGCACCTCATGTTGTGGTTGTCGAGTGTAGTTCTCTGCAAAGTCAACCATTGAAACTATGCTACCAACTGGAAAGGTGTCCTTTCATAACATGAATTGTGTGTCCAACCATCAGGCTCTATGGGTGTTCCTTACATACTCATACACTATATTTTCATGAAACATAGACATGAACTGATACACTGGAATCTTCTGAATAACCAAATCACACCTTTTTTCTTGATTACCATATTTTTTAATGTATGCCATTGTTTTATACTTCCCAAACTCTACTAATTTATTTCCCACCTTCTGTGTGATTTCCATATGTTGACATACTGGCATATGTTGCAAGCCACCACAATGCTGACATGAACCATCCAAGCAGACCAGCCTCTATTTCACATAATTTTTTTGAGAAGAACTCTCTTGAAGATGTTGGTGGGGCATGTATGCCACAATCCTATAAAACATCATTAGTATGTAAATATAAACATATAGAACGATAAAAATTATAATGGTTAGAGAATTCAATATGTAGTCTACAACAACAATAGTGCATGTGTGATTTATTTTGACATAAATTTTTTTAACCATTTCAAAATATCTTTGAAAATTTTGAATTTGAGGATAATCCTCTTGAAATTTATGAAAATATTGGGTTTGAGTCATATCCAAAAAATGCTTTGGATGTGGCTCACGGTTCTGACTACTGATTCTCCTTCTTACCACAACTCTTTGATTCAAGGATGACCTTGTGCTATTCTTCCAATAGTCTTCAATTAGTGTTCTCAATGCTTCAACAACTAGTTTATCTTTTCATGGCAGTCTACCTAAGAATTCCCATAACTAATTTGAATCAGTTCCCTCAATTATTTTCTACCTTTGAACGACTCTTGATAATTTTTTTCTATTATTCTCAATTGTTCACTCGATCTTTCAAATGAGACATGATCTCCTTGTTTGACTAATTACCAAAGTCGATGTAATGACATGTTAGGTGACATTACTATCCTTTGAGTGTGAGGTCTTACCCACACTCTCATAAGCATCCATTAGATTCTTCACCATAGTGTTTTCACTTGAAGCATTCGATGTTCTCAACCCAAGAATCTTTATGATGTTTCTATAATTTATACCCTGCATCATTTCAACAAATAGTTGAAATCTTGCGGTCTCATTTAGCCTTTCAAAGAACAATTTCCAAATCTTATCAACATATCTTCTACAAGTTTGTGTTGGGATCTTACCTTCCATGTGCTACAAAATATACTCATTAATATTAATCAAATACTTTGGCTTTCTACTCAAATTTTAGGTGGTGTTCTCCTAGGTACATACATCTCAACATTAGGAATTTCTTCAATATTTAAGTGAGGTGGGCTAGATTGCATACCTTTGATAGAGGGTGGAATATACGACATACCTTAAGGTTGACATGAGGATAATGGCATTCCTTCTTTGTCAAATCTGAGTGATGATGTACTCTCAACTTGAGGTGTGGTGGATGGTATCCCTTCATATTCACTTGTAGTAGATGGTGTCCTTCCATATTAAATTGCGATAGATGGTGTCCCTCCATGTTCACTTGTGGTAGATGGTGTCCCTCCATATTCACTTGTGCTTAATGGTGTCCCTCCATATTCACTTGTGGTAGATGGTGTCCCTCCATATTCACTTTTTCTTAATGGTGTCCCTTCATATTCACTTGTGGTAGAGGATGTGTCTCCAACTATGGTATTCAATTCTATCCTAGCATGATTCTTTCACATTTGTGCCCTTTGTGCTACCAATTCCTTTTCTGTTTTTTATGGTTGAGGTTCCTCTTCAATTTACTTGTTTTCATCAATCATATCCAATTTCTTCTTCTCACGATATGTCTTCATATGTTCTCTATTTTTTATTTTTTTCTTTATTGGTTTCATACTCTTCATCTGTTGGTTTATTCCTCATTTTTTTCCTTGGCATGGCTGATAATTTTACTTGTGGCATGGTAATGAGACAAATATTAGTTCCTAAAAAATGAATCCATACAAATAAATGAAATATATGTCATTCAAGGCTTCATACAAAATACTTACAATCATCCTGTAGAAGAGTATTTCTAGCATAGACAAAGGTTACATGAATTTTTCCAATAGAATTACTTAAAGAAATGTGGTAATGTGGCATTCCATGATTGCAAGATAGGCTCAAAATGGAAGCATGGACAAGGCATGTGAATTGTTTGACAATAATTTTTTTGTAGACAACATGCAAAATGTGGTACCTTTGACAAGCTAGTGAGCTCACTAGCTTGCCAATGCGGTAGGGTTGACAAGGTAGGGGCAGCGTATGCCTCATAGAAACAAGGACTCATGATGATGTACTATGAGTCCCCATTTCTATGAGGCATACGCTGTCCCTACCGCATTGGCAAGCTAGTGAGCTCACTAGCTTGTTAAAGGTGTCGCATTTTGCATACATGTCTACAAAAACATTATTGACAAAAAATTCACATGCCTTGTCCATGATTCCATTTTAACCTATCTTCAATCATGGCATCTCTGATACCATTTTCTTTAAGGAATCCGATAGAAAAAATCATGTGAGAGCATTGGCAAACTAGTGACCTCACTAGCTTGCTGAAATCCACATTATTTTGATGGAATGTCTTAAAGAAATGTGAGTGT